>CASHTH010000007.1:0-73323 GCA_030341885.1 Geodia barretti
ATAGATGTGTAATACCTAAGTGACGAGATGACAGTCAGTGTTGCAACAGCCCGTCCACGACTCAGTTTTTTGCACTTGTTGGGGGACACTGTAGCTACATTCTGTGGCCTGTGGCTTTTCTTAGGGTCCAAGGCCACCCTGATATTGCAATTTGGTAGTTTTGTGCTCTAATCCAAACCTGAACAATTCAAAAAGAAGTTTATATTACAAAGTCTGGCATAGAGTTCTTGATCATCACTATAGGCTGCAAACTATCTGGATATCAAGGGATTATTAGATGTTACTTGCAAGACTGTTGCCAACATGATCAAAGGTAAAGATGTATAGCTTATAGCAAGGCATTAGACTACAGCTATCTTCCTACTTGCTGTTGTACAGGTAAGAGTCCGGAGGAGATCAGGAAGACGTTCAACATAAAGAACGACTTCACACCAGAGGAAGAGGAGCAAGTGAGTGTGTGATAAACTGAGACTGTATTAATGTGCTCTCACTGCTTCACTGAAAAACTAGATTCGGAAGGAGAACGAATGGTGCGAGGAGAAGTAAGGCTGCAGCACTAAGCTTGTCTCCTACTCTTCTAGCCTTTATGCAGAGTCATTACGTATGGTTGTGCAACCCATCCATTTGTACAGCTACATACATAGGTGCTGTTGTGCTGTGTCATGATGTTTATGGCTATATAGCTAGAAGCTGTCACGTGGTGGCAGAGAGCGAGAGAAAGAAGAGATAGCGAGAGAAAGAAGAGATTGGGAGAGAACAACAACCCGCCCGTGCCGCTGAGGTCTGTCGGTGTCTGTGTATAGCTACCATGGTCCCTACTGCGTTGATCCTTGGGGCGTTCGCGTTGATCAGCGGTTGGTACGCTGCACGAATCCACCGCGGCCCGCGCCCGCAGATTCGCAGACGGCCTCCAGAGCCCCATGCGCGTCCGGCCGACTCCTCTGGTCGACAGGTCCAGCGGTGGGAGAGGCCGAACGAGCTTCTTCGATCGATCAACGAGGAGCACGCGAAGGCGACGAAGGAGGTAGAGACGTTGAAAGAGAAGAGAGAAGAGACGGTGAAACTAGTGAAAGGCGCCGAAAAACTCGGTCTTAACCTGCGCAACTTGAATATTGTCAGACTAGTCGGATCGAGTGCCGGCTTCGCAGGAGCCTTTGTTAGCGGCTTGGGAATCGCACTGGTTTTATTTACTGTTAGAACAACCGATGAAACAGCTACACTGGCTGGGATAGTGGGAGGAGGGGTGGCTGGTGTCGCGGGTACAACAGTGGCCTACATCGCGGGCTGCTTCCGGAGTAGGTGGGAGAATCAATATCGCACCAAACTGAGGGAAACGGTGAAAGAGGACAGACGGCAGTGCGTACAAGTTGGAATCTTGTTCAATTGTTTTGAGAAATATTACGTGTGTGTGGTAAAGTCAGGTAATTTGCCTCAGGGTCTTGTAACTTCTTACAAAGCCCAGATTAGAGCTGCTTTTTTGCAAAAGCGTATGGAGGTACGTGCAATTACAGACGCTATCAATGATATTATAAACAAGCTGAATGCTCCCGAAGAAAGAAGAAATGGAAAATCAACAATAGAATTAATATTGAGCAGTGGTGCTTGGGTGAATACAGCAATAACGGTATGGAAGAATTTTGGTTCTTTTGCTACTGAAAACATCGATCTAGTGGTGGCTGTTGCTGCTTTTCAGCTGTTGGCTACAATTGGTGTGGGCACTCTCTTTGTGCTGATAAGCACTTCTCTCAGTTTCAATTCCAACTTTGCAGAAGAAATTTGCAAGAATTTTTCACAGTTCAGTGTTGAAGAAGAAAGGTTGTGTCGGCTGTTAGCCAGAGTGGACCTCTGTGAACCTCATACCTTCTGAAACAATCGGTGTTCATATGATTCTATAGCTGTAGGTCTGATCATCTCACGTGTGTTCCCCTTATCACTCACTTTGTGCATTGGTCTGTTACTACGTTGCCCCTTGCCCCAAGCACAACCCCCTACTTAACTTTGGTTTCACCTTATTAGCATGGGACTTACGGTGTGGCAGTCCCCCCCGGGGAAGCCCCGGGCGGTTTTTTAAATTTTTTATGCGGCTTCATTTTGGCAAGCCGCCGTTTAGTCACTCTACCGTCATGGGCTGCGTGTGGTCCAAGTCTCAGTCGTCCTCCGTGTCTATCCGACAGAAGCTAGACAATCTTCTGGTGAATTCGTACGAAACATACGTTGAGCTGGTGGAGGAACTGAAGCAGATGATGGAGTACAGAGCCGAGACGATAAAGGAGATGAATTCCGTGGCGGACAAACTGGACCGGAGACGCCGGGACGCGAATATCGTCAGGCTGGCCGCGTCCACTTCGAGTGTCCTTGGAGCGGCAGGAGTTGTGCTGGCTATCGCTCTTGCCCCAGTCACCGGCGGCGCTAGCGCACCGTTCGGGGCCGTGGCGGGAACAGCAATGATGGCGGGAGCCGCGGGGTCCGTAGGCACGGAGGTTACCGAGAAAGTACTGGAAAAAGTTGATCTTGCTAAAGTGCAAAGGACTGTGGACCGAGACAGAGAGCAAGGAGATAGAGTAAAGGCCCTGTGGGAGAAATTTAACACCAACTGCACCAATATCATCGATACAATTGAGTTGGTCAATCCTAGGGAGCCTGAAGTGAAAGTATTCAAAGAGTGTGTTCTGATGGCGGCGAAAAAAACAAAGTCGGCAGTTTCTTTGATTGCTGAATCCCTCCAAGCAGTGTACAAAGAGCTGACTACATCGAATGGAAAAAGCACGGGTGAGCAAAATGCTGAACCGACTGCTGAAAAGGTTTCCAGTGCTTTGCTTTGTAAAGCAAAGGAGATAGTGGAAAAAGTCGACTGGAAGAGTGTTGTAGTTGAAAATCCTTTTGTTGTGACTACTGTTGCTACGTTTCTGCTAATAGCTACGATCTGTGTGTGGAATCTTACAGAGCTCATTGAAATATCAATAGACCTTCATGAGGGCTCACTCTCTGAAGTTGCAAAGGACATTCGTGAAAAATCTTCTCGATTCCAGAAAGAATACGAACAGTGGAAGGAAGACTGGTGATCTGCAATAGCTGGACCCTTTTTGCAATTTTTCCCATAATAGCTATATTATATATAGAATCGAGGGTGCCCAAATGATTACGTCATTGCCCCGTTGTTTTCGTCCAGGAATTGTGTAAGCTTACTTAGGCCCCCTATATACTGCGCATAATGCAAGAGACCGACGAACACGCGCGCGCGCGTAATCAGCCTCTCCCCGCCCGTGTACTTAAACACGCATGCGCATTTTGTTACGCGGCCGGCAAAAAATATGGATGGCCAGCGTGAGTCGTGAGCGATTGGAACAGCTCCTTCCCGTTGCCTACGACAACTACCAGCTCCTGCTTCCCGCCTTGGACCTCATGGTACATAACCGCATAGAGACACTCCGTCATCTAAACCAGATTGCCTATAAGCGACATCGACTAGGGAACGTTGCTAAGGTGGCAGGGGCTACTACCGGGATATTGGGTTCAGTTGCAGCCGCCACTGGCGTAGCGTTAACGCCCATGACGCTGGGGTTCGGGCTGGTCTTAACGGCCGGCGGGGCGGCAGTTGCCAGCCTCGCAACACTGGGAGCTCACGTGACCGAGAAAGTGTGCGACTTGGAGACGGTTCAGCGGGCGATCGACGCAGACAAACGGCAGTGTGAGGCCGTAAAAGAGCTCTGGAGGAGTTTGAAATTACTGCGACGAGCAAATAAATACTATAGCGCTAGCTGACCCCTCACGAGAATCCGACATGGCCTCGATCCAAACATGGACACTTCAAGAGGTGGCTCTTGAAGAAATCACTCATTCAGTCATCTTCATTGCCGAAGTATTTGAGAGCATTTTAAGTCGCTTGGAAGGTAACGTCCTCGTCGAACAAGTGGGCAAAGGTCTATGCGGGGTTTTAGCCTCTTCATGCGCTCTACGACCTAGCCACATCAAAAGATAAGTGTTCTGCTGAATCATTGCTGATGATATTTCGAGCACATTGCTTAGCAAAGCGATGGCAATGGCACCGGAAAAAATTAGTTTTGAGAGTATTTTTTCACTTATAGCGAACAAATTTTGGAATTACCAACTGTTGCCATTTATCTACTGGTAGCTGGGGTTGGTGATCTTGCTGACCTTATAAAAGTCCTGATTGATACACACAAAGACTCTCTTTCCAAAGTCGTAGAAGAAATTCGCAAACTTTCTTCACAGCTTGAGAATGAACACAACAAGTGGAAGAAGGCCTTTGAAAATTTCAAGTGAAAATTTTGATTAGTGTGTGATCGTTGTGTTTTGTCCTTGTTATGATCCCAAAAAATAAGAACAAACTGTTTGCAGAATAGAGAATAGACAAGAAAGCGCAATGCTCTTTGTTGACAGTGTCATTTACTAGTTCTGTTGGGGTATTGTCACCCTTAATATTGACATTTGTGTGAACTTCAGAAGAATGGTTGGCTTGGCGCCTCAAGCAGCAACGACAGAGATATAATGAGGAAAGGCCTTTACTTTATTATACGCATGCGCACGTTTATCACATGACAATGAATGTGGGGGGTGGCCATTAAAAGGTTGAAGATAGTGTGCCAGCATCGGTTAGTTCGGGAGTCTTGCGACAAGATGCCGCACTCTCAGCCTCCCATTTCTGTTAGTCGGCAGAAACTGGATGGAATTTTGCCGGAATCCTACGCCGACTACACTAAGCTGGTGGCGGAGTTTGAGAAGTTGATGGAGTACAGAGCCGAGACGATAAGCGCAATGAACTCGGTCGCGGACGAACTTGACCGGAGGCACCGCGATACGAACATCGCCAAGATAGTCGGGTCGAGTGTTGGCGTCCTTGGTGCGGTAGCAGGGGCTGTTGGCGGCGTGGGACTTGCTCTGGTTCCATTCACTGCGGGCCTCAGTGCTACAGTGGCTGCAGTCGCGGGCGGGTCTCTGCAGTTGCGGGAGGCGTTGCGTTGGGTTTGGGGACTCTCACTACGGCTGGAGCGCAAATTTGTCGAGAAGCTGCTGGAAAATGTGGACCTCGCCAAAGTTCAAAAGGTGGTGGACAAAGACAAGGCTCAGTGCGACAAAGTGCAAGGGCTGTGGGATCGTTTCGAGAAATATTCTTCGGATATCGTTCAAACAATTGAATTGGCCGATCTGTCGGAGGAGCCTGACCTGGAGTCGTTGAAAACGTGGGTTCTAGTGGCTACAAGAGAAACGAAGTCCAAGGTATCCGTCGTGGCCGAAGCTTTTCATGCAGCATACAAAGAAATAACCAAAGGGAAGACCTCTACCAATCAACCAACGGATATAAATGCTGGTATAGGCACACCAACTGCTGATGATCTTATGGGCATCTTGGTTTCTACAGCAAAGGCGATGGCAGGAAAAGTGTGGCAAATGAGGAGTGTAGTTTCGCACATAGCAGCAAGCACGCACGTAGTAGGCTGTGCTGTAGCATTTACACTGATTGCTACAATTGGTGTGGGCAATCTGTTCGTGCTAATAACCACCTCAATAAATGTTCACAATGGATCGCTTTCCAAAGTTGCCGAGGAAATTCGTGGAAAATCTTCACGGCTTATAAAAGAGTATAAAAAGTTCAGAGAAGCCTTTACCGATTTGAAAAGAGACTAAGTTCTACTTTGTGGTATTGTTTTTGTATTACCCTGATTATAACTACAGCTGCTCTTAGTACCTCACAAGGGCTCCCCCCTTTTTTTGAATCTCCAAACACAATTATTTATAGCGTGAATAGATTTTGGGCTACTTTTTGCACAGCATGCACTATTTTCACTGATTTATGACTTGCTGAATCTATGCTGTATATACTTAGTGCTGTGTGTGCTCTTGAATTCACGGAAAAGTGAAACAACGGGAAAAGGCGCGTGCCTTGAAGAGGAATAGTGGATAAAGCCTCAGCCATGCGCACGCATAACGTCGTTAGCTAGCTAGCTGCAGTGCGTGCGTAATCAGCTTCTCCGCCCCTAAAATTAGCGTGTACTAGCTTTACACGCATGCGCATTTTTCTCAAAATGGATGGGAAGTCGGTGAGTCGTGAGCGATTGGAACAGCTCCTGCCCGCTGCCTACGACAGCTACCAGCTCCTGGTTCCCGCCCTGGACCTCATGGTACACAACCGCATTGAGACGCTCCGTCAGCTAAACCAGATTGCCGACGCGCTAGACAAACGACATCGACTGGGGAACATTGCTAAGGTGGCCGGGTCTGCTACCGGGATATTGGGCTCAGCTGCAGCCGCCGCTGGCGTAGCGTTAACACCCTTGACGCTGGGGGTTCGGCCTGGTCTTAACGGCCGGCGGGGCAGCAGTTGCCACCCTCGGATCATTCGCAACACTGGGAGCTCACGTGACCGAGAAAGTGTGCGAGAAAATCGACTTGGAGACGGTTCAGCGGGCGATCGACGCGGACAAGCGGCAGTGTGAGGCCGTGAAGGAGCTCTGGAAGGAGTTTGAGAATTACTGCGACGAGTAATAAACACTATAGCGCTAGCTGACCCCTCACGAGAATCCGACATGGCCTCGATCCAAACATGGACACAGGTGGCTCTTGAAGAAATCACTCATTCAGTCATCTTCATTGCCGAAGCATTTGAGAGCATTTTTAGTTGCTTGGAAGGTAACGTCCTCGTCCAACAAGTGGGCAAAGATCTGTGCGATGTTTTAGGAGAGACGGCGTGCTAGATTGATCACTAACCCAAGAGAAGCTCTACGCAGCGTTGTGTCGAGGTTGAAAGTGAGTTTGACAAAGATGGCTGGAACAATTGCCTTTATGGCGATAGCTGACTGTCTTTCTGGGCAACGTTATCGTGCTTGTAATGACGCTCATCGACCTGCATAAGGGCTCTCCATCAAAAGTGGCGAAGGATCTCCGCGAGAAGTCGACCCAACTCGAGAAAGAGCTAAACTGTTGGCTGGATGCCTTTGGAAAACCAGTCAGCAACTAACTTTTAATCTTATCACTTTTTTAAACCATTTATATAGTGGAAGTCTGATCCATAGCTAACAGGTTGTGTGTGTAGTCAGAATAAAATTTTTGCATTGAAATTACAAAGGGACAGAGATTAATACAATAGTTACATCTTGTTGGCTAGGTTTTATTTTTATCTCAAAAGCGCAACAGGCTACATGCATAATCACATAGAACGTTGAGAATGTGGATTACTGTAGTTGCTCTTGTATATACAAACACCTCACTTCCCAAAGAAAAATGTATTGTCTACAACAATGAGTGCCTTGATTCATGAAAGTGAAAACAGCAGTTCAGTCTGACAGTGTTTAGCTTCCCTCCCATCAATAATAATTACTGATTTCATTGTCCAACCTTCATCTCACAATAATAATTAATGTTGACTTTTGTTGTCTTAATACGCCGTCGCGCAACTCGCAGATCACAATCCACCGTGTCAAAAAGACACGAAATATAAATACAATAAAGTGTCCCTTAGCCCTACCCACGATTACACCTGACCACGCCCACCCCGGCTATGAAGGACAGGAGGAGGAGGTTGAGTCTGGGAGGATTCCGGAATCAGAAGAGTTGGAGATGTCCAGATGAGGACTCGAGTCGGAGGAGTGTGAGCTGTTTTGGGTGGAGTCTGGTGTCTTGTAACCCTCCTCTCCTCCTCCTCCTCCTCCTCTTCCACTTCGTCCTGGGAGGCCTTGCTGGTGATGTAGGGGTGGTGGAGGGAGTCTTTTGTTGACACTCTCTGTAACGGCTGGAACTGTAGCATTTGCTGTGCGAAAAGTCCACAAAGTAAAAGATAAGGATGTACGTAACATGGATAATGGTTAGTCAACATAAGCTATAAATGTTGCATGCCGACAAAAAGAACATTGCAATCATTTTCTCGTCTACGTTGCATATGTAAAGGCTAAACTTAGAAATATGTTACTGAAAATAGAAAAGTAATTGCACTATTGAACTCAGCCCTATTGTTTGGTTCCATCTTTAGTAACGTTTCTAAATTTAGCCTCATGTAATGACACGATCCCTCTAATGTACTGTGGCATACTGAGAGGAGGTCTTGGGCGTCGTCGGAGGCTTCTGGAAGCAGCTGTAGCCAAGGCTTTGCTTTGAATTGGACGAACTGGTCCACTGTTATACTAGACTCTACCGGCCACTGGGCTGTGGTGGGGGTTCCTATTATACTGGTTGTATGTGTGTGTGTGTGTGTATGTGTGAGGGGGAGAGGGAGAGTGTGAGGGGGAGGGGTGAAGAAGAGACACAGAGAGGAAGAGAGGGAGGGGAAAACGAAGTGAAGACAAAGAGTGACAATGTCACGATGAAGGAGGGTTCATTCATAAAAATACCAATGTTCACAGCATTGTATATACAGTTGTGGTCTACAGCATTGTGTGAAACTTCAACATCCACAAATCCTCAAAGAATTTGGTATTCTTAAAATATCCACCTACGCACAATCATTGCAAGCCTTGAACTATACTATTCCCAAATACCGTATTTCCTCGAATAAACGCCGCACTTCGAATAGTAGCCGCCCTCGAATAGACGCCGCACGTAACGTCCGCGCGGTGTAATAGTGGCCGCCCTCGAATAGTAGCCGCATTTAATATTCATAGAGAAATACGCATGCGTACAATCACGTGACGCCAAACCGTTAGGCGCCTATATATAGGTGCGAAATTGGAAGCTAGCTAGCAGCCAGCTGCGTGCATGAGATGGCAGAGGCTACAGCCAGAAACTCTCTACGCCTATATTACAGCCGGCCTCGCGCCTTCTCGGGAGAAGGCGTGGCTCCGCGAAGCTAGCGCGCGCCGTGCTCTGCGAAATAAACGCCGCCCTCGAATAGGCGCCGCGGGTTAGTGGCGCTGAAAAAAATAGTAGCCGCGGCTACTGATCGAGGAAATACGGTATATACCTGAATATCTCTTCCAGTTGATGTTTTTCACCCTTCCTCCTGGCAGCAAACAGAGGCCTAAAATTTTGGTGATCCGGTAAAATTTTACATGGTCATAATAATCTTTTTACCTCCCTCTAATCATTTCGGCAAAGATACAGCCGACGCTCCACACGTCAACTGGCTTGCTGTATGAAGAGTGGAGTAAAACTTCAGGCGCTCTGTACCACTGTGTCACTACCTGTAAGATAGATTGTGAGAGAGAGGTGTAACGCGGATAGTGTAAGTTAGAGAGAGTGGAGAGAGGATGACTAGAGCGGGAGAGAGAGAGTGTATATACGGCGTCGCGCTATCGCTCGCGCTCTCTATAGACGTCGTCACGTCTAGCTCGCGCGCTCCTTTCGTCGAGCTCTAGCGCTTCCGTCTCTCTAGCGTTTCCCTTCTCTCTCCTTCCTTCTCTTATATTCTCTTCTTTCCCTTGCTTCTCTCTCTTCCCTTCTGGTCTCTTCGTCTCGCTCGTTTCCCATTCTTTCTCTCTTCCTTTTCTCTCGTTCGCTCTCTGTCCTGCTCTCTCTTCTTCTCTCTCTTTCATCTTCGCTTTCTTCTTACTCTCGCTCGCTTCGCTACTCATTCCTTCTCTTCTCTTACTCTTCTTTCCTTCGCCCCTCTGCGTACCCTCCTCTCTTTCCTTAAAGTGAGTGAGAACGTGAACTAATGACTGCGAGGAAAAGAATTTGAGACTAAGACTATTCTGACAGTGTATAGAGGCAAGACCTTAAATTCAGAAACAACAGTAAAGTTTTAAACACACTCGCCTGCGTTGAAAGAACTACGTTGGATCCGATGCTTCTTGAGAGTCCGAGATCAGCGATCTTGAGCTTTTTCCCGTCGCAACTGACGAGAATGTTCTGCGGTTTGAGGTCTCTGTGGACGATGTTGTTGACGTGCATCCAGTCCACGCCGTCCAGGATCTGGGCCAGGAAGTCCTGGGGCAACCATCGAGAAACGGGACAGGGGAGGAAGGCAGTAAGTAATCTATGCAAGAAAGTCTTTGGGACAACCATCGAGAAACGGGACAGGGTAGGAAAGCAGTAAGTAATCTATGCAAGAAAGTCTTGGGACAACCATCGGGAAACGGGACAGGGTAGGAAAGCAGTAAGTAATCTATGCAAGAAGTCTTGGGACAACCATCGAGAAACGGGACAGGGTAGGAAAGCAGTAAGTAATCTATGCAAGAAGTCTTGGGACAACCATCGAGAAACGGGACAGGGTAGGAAGCAGTAAGTAATCTATGCAAGAAGTCTTGGGACAACCATCGAGAAACGGGACAGGGTAGGAAAGCAGTAAGTAATCTATGCAAGAAAGTCTTTGGGGCAACCATCGAGAAATGGGACAGTTGAAGAACTATGGAGATGAAAGAACTGCCTGCAGTTGATACAGTCTAGCCAAAACGAAGGTGAAAAAAGCAAGCAGTGGGTGGGTCTATACCAATAATGTTCTACTGTAGTGAGAGAGGACAAAAAGCAACAGGCAGTGGGCACCTTAGACCAACTCAATGTCAAAGAGCTTACAAAAACTCACGAAAGAAAGGCATCAAAAAGGGGGACAGGGCGTCCTAAGTCCTCTTAGCCATATCAAAAAGCCATGGGGTAAGTGAGAAAAAGCCATTGGCTGGGGCAAAGGCAAACACACAGTTGAACCACAATATGCCACAAAGTGTCTCCTGACAGTGGTGCTCTGTTTACATAGGGGACCACAGGGACCTGGGTCAACAGCGCTGGCTAAGGATACATGTCTATGGGCTGCACTGGGCCCTCCTTGGTTCTATTGTCCAGCGTTTATGAAGTGGAGTAGCATTTTTACCAGGGCATAATTAGATGACTAATTATATAAATGGAGCTTTACTTAGATCAGGCTCTAAAAAGGGAAGTGTCAGCTGATGTTACTACACAGCCAGCTGATAATTACAACTCTGGCACAGCTGATACCAATTACATACTAACAAATGGAGTGTTGTTGTTTCATTATCAGACAGACTCCAACCCCTTTTGCATGGATTGGGGTTGAGCTGTGTTGGGTTGGCTTGTAGCTCAGACTCATCCTCTAGCTTGGATTTGGCTGTGCAATGATTCCGAAACACAAGGAATAAGATAATCATTGATAAAGTTAATGGGTTCTTTTATTACCCTGTGACCCTTGTAAATTTCTTGTACTTTGCTTGTACCGAAACCATGGTGATTAATCATGTCATGTAACCAGGATTTGTTTTCTTGTTGTTTGTGTTTTTTTGTTGTTCCTGTAATTGGTATCAGCTGTTAAACTGCTGATAACCACAGGCCAGTCCAGTGTAGTACATGTGGCTTCGGAAAAGCTTTACAGCACCCCGAAAATTTTGCTATTCAGTATCGACCAATTCCTACTTCTGCCCAATCATTGAATTCCTCACTCACTCGAATGATGGTCTCGTTCATTCCAGGAGAGGGGCAGGCGCGAATGAACTGGTCTAGGTCTTGGTCCATGTGCTCGAATACCAGATAGAAGATCTGCTCATTGCGGTAGCGCCCCTCTGCCGACTGAACATCCAACAAACTGTTGGCACAAACAGCAAAAAATATATGATTTTTTAAAAAACAGGTACGACATTTTTATGACCTACACGACATGATCGATGATGTAATGTTTTGTGCAACCTGTCAAAATTTTTTACTTCAGTGTAGAAAGTAACACAGAGAACGTACGTACTTATTACAACCATGTATGCAACCTTGCAACAAAATCCAATTTTTATCCGAGTGGCTACCAAGCACTGGTTTGTATTACAAAACACACTTATTGTGGTTGACTGTGTATATAAACTGCAACAAGCCCTAAATTTAGTTTTGGTTTCTTGTCATTGGATGAGTCCCAAACCACACAGATTACGAAACGTCTTAAAAGAAAACAGAGGGTTCACCGAGAGAGAGAGAGAGAGAGAGAGAGAGAGGTGTGGTGGGGAAGAGGATTCATAGGCTGATTGACTGCCAAACAACGTAGTAAACTGCCTGATTCCCACCCCTTTGGGTCTTTTTGTATACATATTATTTCCGTACGTGTGTAGGAAGGTAGAACACAACACTACGACGGTAGAAATAGCACAACAAAGTTAGGACTTTATATAGCAAGAGCCATAGTCAACACGGCATGCAGGAAAAAGCGAAATAAACAGCTCACTCTTTAAAATGAGGAAAGAAAGAGAATTCAGAATTAAACTTTCATGCGCACTAGGATGCGCACACTGCATCACTCCCCCTTCAGTGAGGTGACGGACGAGTCAACCAGCCCCATTATTCTGTCTGGGAAGCGAGTAGGAAGTTAGGGGGTGGGCTTTCAAATGCTTCTAAACAGCAAGAGGTATAGCTAGGAATATGTTATGCACTGTAGCAAGGTATACTGCGTGTGTCTACCAGATTCAGACACACACACATACACAGGATGCAGGCATTCCCCAGTCTACCACAAGCCCTTGCGCTCCCTTTTAGTAGTAAGGTCAGTTGAAGGAAAGATATCTATCTACTATAGCTGTATATACTGCAGCCATTCCAACATGTGATACTCGTGCATGAGGACCAATTGCGGAAAATTTGAGTTTCAAGTGAAAAACCCCTAGTGAAGAGCTAAAGAGATCACATAAGTGCTAATTGATATGTATTTCACTTTCCAAGGGTGACAATTGCAAAAATGATTTCACAGTAGTGAAGCAGTAACAGTGGGTGTACAATACTACAGTCCTATATCATACCTACCAACTCTCCAGCTTTTGCTTGATAATCAAGCAAAAGTATTGCCTATCCCACCAGAAAATTGCCAAATCCCTCTTTTTTGTGCTAACCTGTGATGCATTATGCCCATACATTGTGAATGGACATGCAGCATTTTCAAGCAAAAATATTCTAAATCAAGCAAATTTGACACATTACTCAAGCAAGGGGTAATCTGCAGGTTGGTATATACAAGCGCCAGCGCACACTATAGTTCCTCACCGTACAATGTGCGGATCCTTTCTATGCCCAGGTGTTGAGAGCCGCTTCAGGTTCGCCACCTCCCGCATGATAAACTGCGGGATACCAATTTCGCGATCTTCTCTGACATAGACCTTCTTCAGCGCGACCACTTCTCCGCCGCGCGAACGGTCCCTCGCCCGGTAGACGGTTGCGTACGCTCCACTTCCCAGATTGTCAAGAATCTCGAAACGCTCCTCGAGATTCATCGCCTCACGGTCGTCTTCCGTCTCGACCAGCTCTTCTCTCGCTTCCAGCTGCTCTCCTAGCATCGTGGTGGTGGTGCCCGCCGCCGTCTGGGCTGCAACACGCGCAGCGCAGGGGAGTGAGACGCGACGGTGGCGAACGGTACGCAAGATTGGACGTGGCGGCCGAAGCGACGATACTGGAGCACATATGCACCTGTCAGTGCTTTCCCCAGCGTATATACTCGGACGGAAGTCGCTCCCTGAGGTGCGAAAGCGTAACGTTCCGAGACGCGAACGAGGGGAGTTAGACAGCCGTCCTCGAGAAACGTAAAAAAAAAAGGGGCCGAAGACCTCACACCGGGGGTGTAGTTGCTTCTTCCCGCCTGCTTCTCCCGGTCTTGTAAAGAAGCTTTGCCGTGCAATGCCCCGTTTTTTATTTGCAGCGTGGATGCCTTACCACACGCGCGTGTGTGAAAAGGAGCGGCCACCAAGATTAGAGAGAGCAGCGTTTATTTACATCCGAAAAACAGCTGATTTGCGGAATGCTGCCTTCCTAAAACGCACGCGCGTAATTTAATTAGCGCACGCGCATCGCCGCGGCGTGCCGAAAAATGGCGGCCGACGGTGAAGAAGACGTGGAGACGGTTACGGGGGTTGCGCTGCTTGCGGATGCACTAAGGAGCCAGGGTGTTGAGTGGGTGTTTGGAGTGGTAGGTATTCCCGTCACAAACATCGCTCCGGCTCTCCAAGACGCGGGCATAGGCTACATAGGAATGAGAAACGAGCAGGCCGTAAGTTGTTTGATCACGTGGGAGCGAGACTGACGTAATTTTAACTCACGTGAGGGGAGGGGGGGAGAGGTGAAAGTGATTTTAGCTCTGCTCCCCCAGGTCTGAATTTCGCCTGTGAGTAGTGATTAAGTTGCATCACACATCTGTGGAGTGTGGGGGAGCGAAGAATCCTTGTGTTGTGTAGTATATACACCCCTTTGGCATTCCTTCCTTTTGCCATTCCTTCCTCGCACCAACTCAACCGTGCAGCAGAGGGGAAAGGGGGAGAGAGAGGAAGAAAGATATAGAAAGAAGGAGAAAGAGATGTGACTCTAGATGGTATACATTTCACAGGGAGCACACAAAAAGAAGAAAGAAAACTGGAAATCAAAAGAACTTGGCTTCCTACTCTTTTTTTCCACTTAATAATTATACTTTAGAAGTGCTATTGTTGCTAATTTGAGTGAATGCAGTTGTGGGGAGTAAAATGAAGCTTTTTCGGAAGGCTCAGCTTCAATGCTTTTGGATTATGTTGGTTGTTTATGGATACACAAAGGAGGATGTCCTCAGGGGTATCTTGCTGTTTTTGTGCTTCGTTTGATTTCAGGAAAATCGAGCCATTTCCTGGATTTGTCATGTGGTGAAAGTTGTTTTAGGCCATTGCTTTCAGCTTGGCCAATTTGTGGCCAATGTTTCCTGGGTACAGTTCCACACACTCTGTCTTCTTCACTGGGTGGCTCAGTCTAACCACACCAGAGCTGGGAAGGGTTGTATTTTCACACACCCCAGCCAACCACCTGTGGGTTTTCAAGCTCTTCTGAAACTAGAGTCAGTGGCTATAGGTCACTCTTTCTCCCACTGCTTTTGTTTTCTTTCTGTTTCCCTGACCACCTCTTCCTTCCTTTCTCTTCGTCTTTTCTCCTTATTCTCTCACTTTCTCTCTCTCCCTTCCTCCCTTTCTCTGTCTTTCAAGCTACTACATACCTTAAACCAGTTACCTTGTCTTTGGCGAGCGTAGTGAGCCCACATTTTCATCTGAATTGCGCGACTCGTCTGTGGCACTGTCAACGGTTGAAATTTTGCGCTGCGTTTTGCTCGCTAAAAATGCGTTCTGAGTTTGTTGTCATTGGATAGAGTTTGGGCTTGGTCCGTCTACTACAGCATTTCCTCTTTGTCTTGGATTCCTCGCTCGAACCTACACAACTCTGTGGAACCAGTTTTGCTCTTAGCTATATATGAAGGTTAAGACTGATACAAGAATAGTACTAAAGATAATATACTTCAAGAGCTTTGCTAAAGCGTGGGCAACTTTGAGAATTTTGCAGAATCTCTCGGTGGGTTTTCTGTAGCCTTGAACCCTATTGTACAGTGAAACTGGCAAGAGGTGAAAGTTCATGGGGAGTTTTGGGGTAATTATAGTGTGGTGGGGAGTGTTGGACTGGGAGCTAACGGGAGAGAGTGGTACCACAAGTCTCTGATATATCCACCACAGTATTTAACACATTTAACACAATACCCTCACTACACTCTCTGAAGTCTGATGTTGTAAAGGGTTAGCCTGTAGTGTTCCTGGCACACAAAGTTACTTCAGATTAGATCGCAGTCTCTTTTGTGTGATGTATGTTTTACACACATTCTCTCTCTCTCTCTCTCTCTCCCTTTAGGCCAGCTATGCAGCGTCTGTTGTGGGTTATCTTACTGGAAGGTAAAGTGCGTTTCAAAGGATTTAAAGTTTATATTTCCAGGTCTTCATGTTAATACTGTGACAGGCGTGTGTGGGGAAATATGAACACAGAGTGTCTTTTAGACCATGTCTAGTTACTACTATGGTAGTAGGCTTGTGTGGAACGATCCATATACCCATCACAGATGTAAGGACTATTTGTTCTTCAATTGTGGGCAAGGAGTATAGCGGTGGTAAGATAATAGGTTGCCAGTTCACTTGTTGGCTAAAGGGCTACTGGAGCTACAACTCAACCCTGACCACTATCTGCTTGCAGGACACAATTTGGTGGTAAGATGTTTCCTGGGACTTTGGCCAGCTCAGCTGTTCACCTTCTATCCAACGGTGTTGGGGTGACCACTATCTGCTATATGTAGGGTATAATCCATGAGAGGTATATTATAGTGGTGGTGGAGTGGAGGGAGAGTGTGCTAGGGAAATGGGCAGCTAGTCCTGATAATGGAAAGAGATTCACAGCCAGTACCAGCTTGTGTTGTGTCTATCTCTGGTATTTGTGTGTAACAATGTCCAATGGGGATTTGGTAAGGCCAGCTTGCCACTGTGGTGGTACATTGGTATTGTGTGGGCTGGTGGTCCACGTGACTGGGGCCTACCCTTCACTCCCTGCACTTCCTACTTTTGTGCTGGCTTCAGTATTGTGACTGGTTTGGGATTGGTTTACTGCAGCCCTGATCTCTAAAGTACTTATTGCACTGGGCAGACAGATTTATTGCACTGAAGTCCTTATTGCACTGGGCAGACAGATTTATTGCACTAAGGTGTGCTAAGTCCTTATTGCACTGGGCAGACAGATTTATTGCACTTAGTAGACAGCACTTTAACTGTTGTAACCTATTTAAATCAACTTTACATGATAGCACACGTGCATGCTCAAACTTACAACTTTTTCCTTCATTTTTCCAAGAAAACTGTTCATTTCCGTGTTCTTGAGGGGGTAAAAACCTGCGGTCAAAGTGCACTCACATGTCTTATCTGATTTCCTTGGTTTGTGGTTAATTTTGTAACCAACCATTAATGTGGAATGTATTGGTACGCTAAAGAAAGCGTCGAAAATGTAGCCACGAATGCTTGGTGTGTCGATATTAGTCCATTCAAGAATGGTTATGATGATACTGTGTTGGTTGCAGTGCCTATAACTACAGTGATTGTAAGCCTCAATAGCAATACAGCCTTACTGGAAACAAGAACTTATACACAACTTCTTTGAAGGTCAATAATATAGTGGCATCTTAATGTATATACGTCACACCGGCAAGTTTTTTAGGTCACACACTAGCATACAAAGATTTTGCCATTGCAGACCAAGCGCAGAATATAACTTATGTATACTTCCACGTTTGCATAAAATCTGTGATATCCACGAAGTCACTAAATTTTGTACAGTGTTTCAGTCTTCAGCTCGGTAGATGTCGCGCCATGTTATACAGCTGTAGTACCGTGGGTGTGAAAATTTGGCTCCGAGCTTTGGCAGCCAGCTGAACGAGGGAACCACCGCTTCATTTGCACTGCCACCGCATCCATTGTTTGCTGGACTAGATCGCATACTTCGACCACTTGAAGGCAGTTTGGTATCCGTGTGTCTCGGAGTGAGCCGGCCAGAAGTGGCTTTCGTGTCGCCCGACCTGCGTGTCGTGCCAGCTAACGAAACCGATACGTTGGATTATTTGGCAGGTTTTCAAGCTCAGCTGGTTTCGAGTTGGCTCTGACTACTGTTTGAGGTGCTGGCACAATAGCTTAACAAAACCTTGCTTCCTTTTTAGCAAAAATTAATGTATCCACGGAATTTTTTGCGTGAAAGTTTTGTGGGTTGGGACCACTTTTTAGTGCAGGACAAGAAGATCTCTGCAAAAATATTTTGCTGCTGAAACACAAAAAGTTGTCTTCTCTGAAAGTAGTAATGCTCTCCTGTGTGTGGGTGTGTTTTCTGATGGTTTTTTTGTGGGGCTCAAAAGAGGAAGAGAGGAAGGACGGAATTACATAGCTGGGTGTGTAACAGTGCAGATGGTGATGCCTGGGCAGACCGGTGTAGTGTTGTGTAACAAGCTCTGGCTTCCTTGTCTTTGTATGGGGCTGTGGAGAAGACAGTCTGGGCCATTGTTGCCACCCTTGTGGAGTTTGAGGTGGTATAATCTGATTCTTGGATCAAAGCATACACTACCTTAGTTCCTAGCTCAGTGTTGTTGGGTCACATCAGGTCTACCCTATGTGAGATAGCTTAGTAGTCACTAGATATCTTTATCCATCCCCCCTTCCCTTCCTTCTCTCTCTCCCTCCCTCTCTCTCTCTCTCTCTCCTCTCCCTCCTTTCTCTCTCTCTCTCCCTCCCTCCCTCTCCCTCTCTCTTCCCAGGCCAGGCTGTTGTCTGGTGGTCACAGGTCCAGGTCTCATACATGCCCTACCAGGAATAGCCAATGCACACGTCAACTGCTGGTAGGAACTAACACACCCCCCCATACACACCTACATTGAAATGAACCACAGTTCACAGTTTGAGCCCCATCCAGTGAAATTTGTAGTGTGCGGGGGCCTACTGTCCTGCTAAATTTTCCTTACTCACAAAAATTTCCTGCTACACAAAAATATTTTACAGTGTGTTGAAAGTACAACTTTAGCACATTAACAGTTTCACGGATCAAGTAGTATGAAGTATTATGATGTACACTATTCTTTTCCGTGTTACTTGTAGCATGGACCAATCATGCATAATGGCATGCGTAGGTTTCATTCTGTGTGTGTGTGTTGACTTGAAGACGTGATGGTTTTGGTTCCAGGCCGTTACTGGTGGTGGCAGGGGGGTGTGACCAGGACCAGATCGGAATGGGAGCTTTCCAGGAATGGCCTCAGGTCACGCCACAAAACACACACCGTTCCTGTTCTTTTATTTTGGAACGCTTCTCTAAGGACGCCCCTGAAACGAGGACGCCGTTTATTTTCCCAAGATCCAGTTCTTGCATGCAATTTTAATAAGGACACCTCGGTAATGTGGACACTTCCTTCCGTCCCATTGGTGTCCGGATTAGAGGAGTTCCAATGTATTACTGTAGCTGGAGGACTGCTCGAGGTGTAAGTATGCCGTTCGCTTGGAGACACTTGAATCAATTCCTTTCCATGTTGAGAAGGTTAGTGCACGCTTGTCTGATTCTTTTCACCTTAAATTCAGTAATTTTACACGGAAAAGCGCATCTCTATTTAGGACAAATTTCATTATTCCAGCACGTCTTTCACGTTTTTAGTTGGTTCTACTGCACTATTGTTGCACACATTGATTGGGTCGTGTAAAATAACAGCTCACGCTTTACTTACATACTACACATAGAAAGAAGGAAGAGAAATAAGTGTGAGAAGAGAAGGGCTGCTGGGGCACACCTTGATTGGGTCGTGTAAATATCAGCTCACGCTTTACTACATAGATGAAGCACAGAAATGAAGTGTGAGAACAGAAGGGTGCTGCGCACATTGATTGGGTCGCGCACACATTGATTGGGTCATGTGCTCATTGATTGGTTCATGCACACATTGATTGGTTCATGCACACATTGATTGGGTCGCGCACACATTGATTGGGTCGCGCACACATTGATTGGGTCATGTGCTCATTGATTGGTTCCTGCACACATTGATTGGTTCATGCACACATTGATTGGGTCGCGCACACATTGATTGGGTCGTGCACACATTGATTGGGTCGTGCACACATTGATTGGGTCGCGCACACATTGATTGGGTCGTGCACACATTGATTGGGTCGTGCACACATTGATTGGGTCGTGCACACATTGATTGGGTCGTGCACACATTGATTGGGTCGCGCACACATTGATTGGGTCGTGCACACATTGATTGGTTCATGCACACATTGATTGGGTCAAGCACGCACACATGATTTCTAGCGAGATGTCTTGGCTTTGACTCTGGCTTTGTTCTTCGTTCTTCAGGCAGTTCGGTCCAGTCTGTACGGACGACCGGGTCCATCCTACATTGAAATTCCTGGCAACATGACCAGCGATGCTGTACCAATCACCAGAATAGAGTGAGTTTGTCATTTCCTTATTCTCTTTTCTCCATCTCTTTCAACCTTTCATCTTACCCCTTATCTCGCTCCCTCCCTCCATCCTTTCCTTCGTCTCGCTCCAACTTCTTGTCTCGTGCGTTGTCCCGGCAGACAGGTGTTGCCATGTCCCCCGCCGCCCATGAGCCTAGCTGACCCAGCAGCAGTCCAGAGAGCGGTCTCTCTACTCAGGTCGGCCCAGCGACCTCTCGTCATCGTCGGCAAAGGTTAACTGCACCAATGAATACACTAATAAAAAAATTAACTTTCATTGGCAAAACGCAGCTTTTGTTGGCAAGGTTAAATGTTTTAACGGTGGATGAAGATATTAATAAAACAGCAATTTTTAATGTTTTCATGTGTATTTCAGGGGGAATTAAGGGAGAGCACTTGTACACAGAATATATACAGAAAACTATTGTTAGCATCACTTTTTTTCACCCCCCTCTCTCCCTTTCTCTCGTCCCCATCTCTGGTGTGTCCAGGAGTGGCCTACGCCTTTGCGGAGCACGAGGCCAGGTCTCTGATTGTCCCTCGTCGTCTCCCGTTTCTTCCGACTCCCATGGGGAAGGGAGTTCTATCTGATGCACACCCACTCTGTGTGTCTCCAGCAAGATCAAGGTGGGGGGAGGAGAGGGGGGGAGGGGTCTTTAATTAAGAATACAGTAAAAGCTATAGGACACCCTTTATGAAAGACACCTGTTTTAATTAAGTGCTAGTTTCAGAGGGCGAAGTGAAACCTCGCAATACGGAACGCCATCCAACGTTTCCCTTATTCGGAGGTAACTTACTCTTTGAGGAAGGATGCATCTCTTTAATCTTTGAGGAAAGGACACCTCTATGGTCCAATTGTGTTCTTATTCCGAGGTTCAACTTTATAATTGCCAAATTCCTGACGTTCTTGTGGGTAGGGGGATACTATAACTGAACTTGAAAGGCCTTACTAGGGGAAGTTTTTGGTTTCTCAAGCTGTGTACAATGCCTGACTACTATTGGTGCATTAGCTGCACACATACAGTTATGGTTCACTAGTTCCCGGAAGTTTTCTTATAGTTGGAATAATAATTGCTGTTGGTGATTTAGAATCCTATTGGTTGAAGAAGTAGACTGAACAAACTCGCTAACATCAGTGGCGTAGAAACCACGGGGGCTCCGGGGGGGGGCTGGAGCCCCCCTATATTTTCTCGGGCTCGCGCGTAGAAAATAAGTGGGTGTGGCAGTGCCTACGTGTTTTTACGCATGCGTGTGGAGCCCCCCTTTTGTCCAAACATCTTCCTACGTTACCGAACATCTATGATGCTGTGTACAATGCCTATAGGTATTAGTACACATTGCAATACTGATGTGGTGGCTGGTGTGTGTATGTGTGTGTAGGGCTCTGCAGGAAGCCGACGTGATTCTGCTGTTGGGAGCAAGGCTCAACTGGATCCTCCATTTTGGACTGCCACCTCGGTTCAGCAGAGACGTCAAGATCATACAGGTCCACCTTATATAGCTCCACTAAAAGATAGTTTCACTACTGATTTTGGCAATTCACAAGCGTGCGTCGGGCGCAGGCGTTGGCCACATTGCTAGAACCTATGCCCTGCCAGAAACGCATTTCAATTGAAAATCCTGTATCAGCCGTCCTACTGGCGAGGTGTATATTTTAATGATAATTTGTATTCGTTAAGTGTATAAGCTAGGATAGTGTTTCCTCAGATTATTAGTTATATGCTGGATTTTTTTAGGTGGAGATATGTCCAGAGGAGTTTAGTAACAATGTCCCTGCTCACCTGATGCTACACGGGCACCTCAAGCCAGTTCTGAAACAGGTCTGTCCGGCTAAAAACCGGTTTGAATCTGGAAAAACGAGGAAATCGTTTCCGTTCGTCTCAGTTGGTGGAAGAGTTTGGGCAGTGGGTCATGGATAGAGATGGGCAGTGGTGGTCTAGGTTGAAGGAAAAGATTCATATTAACATGAACATCAACAAGGTATCTCTCTCTCTCTCTCTCTCTCTCTCTCTCTCGCCCACCCCTTTTTCTCCTGCTTCTTCTTTTAATCTTCGATGAACAGTTTTAATGATCGTGTTCTTTTTCCCACAGGAGCTAGCTTCAGTTACCTCACTACCAATGAATTTCTATGCAGCGTACGATATAGTAAGATATATACTTCTCAAACTCGAGTTGAAAGTAGTATTTGTCCTGCGTCTCAGATGAAAGACTACATACCTCGCAATGCTGTACTAGTGAATGAAGGGTCAGCGACGATGGACATTGGACGTACTGTTTTTCTCTCTCACTTTCCACGAAGAAGGTAGAGGTTCTCGTGTTAGTTGAAGGTGAAAGTTACGGGAAAGGGTGCGAGAACTTTCTTTATTCCTGTAACTTAGTGAAGCGAGAAATATTTGGTCTGGAAATGAGAGAGAAATGGTGTCCCCACTGTACAATGTTTTCTCTGCACACAGTAAGAGTTTTATCTGAAATATTTCACGCCTGGTGGGTTTTTCACTCTCGCTTTCTTTCTCTCCAAGGCTAGATGCAGGTTCATTTGGGACCATGGGGCTAGGCTGTGGCTACGCCATTGCGGCAGCTCTGATAGAGCAGAGGAAACCAGACGGACAGAGGTCACCGGTGGTGGCGATACAAGGAGACAGTGCATTTGGCTTCTCCGGAATGGAGCTAGAAACTGCCTCAAGGTATCTATACTACTGGTGTAGCACTGAACTTTCAAAACGCAAAAGTTTACGGACATAATAATAGCAGGTCTATGGAAATGTATTAGCCACACCTACTTTTTTGTAGAACAAACTTTGTAGCAGCTTCTGCATAAATTATGCACCTTGCATCATTTTTGTGGAGGATGTGATAACATAACGAAGCTCTTATTCACCTTGAATTGGCGTCATTATATCAGTATGGTAGTACTTAGTATATAGGGATGGGCATTTTTGTAGAGGATGTGATTAGTAAAGCTCTTGTTGAACATTTGCAGGTATCAGCTCCCAATAGTGTTTGTAGTGATGAACAACAGCGGTATATATCGCGGTGTGGACTCTGAGACCTGGACAGAGCTCAACGAAGAGCCCGAACTACCACTGAGGTACGAAATAATACCTTCCACCAAGAATAAGTATAAAAATGCAGTACAATGGCATTGAGATATCACAGCAGACATTTTAACCCACAAAAATTAACTTTCCCATAAGAAGCGGTGTAATTTGTTGTATGGTCAAAGAAGCCTCTGACCTGATTGCATTCCTGACATATTTCCCTCTATCGGGGTTAAAAATAACCCTCTGCTGTACATTTGTTTATTGGTGTATGTAGCAAACATTTTAACCCACACTCCAGCAACCGTAAAATGCTCGTTTCCTAAAACTTTTCAGTTATTGTTTGAAGATTGCTCTTTTCTAAATGTAGCCTCCCGCCACAAGTCTGCTACCAGGAGCAGCTTACCACGATCTTGGCAAGGCGTTCTTGGGAGAAGGAATATTAGTGAAGACGCATGAGCAGCTAAGATGGGCTATGGGCTACGCCTTCTCTCGTGAGCGGACGGCAAATAAACGGGGGAGACCCCTAGTAATTAACGTCATTATTGACCCGTACTCGAGTAGAAAGCCTCAGGTGAGCAGAAACTGAATTCTAAATTGTTTGTTTTGATTGTTTTTCACGTTCAGGCACATTCGTGGTTGACTAGGTCGAAACTATGAAAATCTGTTTTTTGTTTGCATGATTATTATGATGATGCAATGTGCAAGAAGAATTGATTGTGAGTCACGTGTTGAAATTTGCAACAATATCCGGCCGGATATCCGCTATCATCTCATGACTTGATGACGTAATCATTGGTATAAAACAACGCGTGCAGTGCGCATGAGCGCTAAAATAAAGGAGCTAGAGTCGCGGAGTAAGCTTGCTTCTTCCTGTCTTCGTTCCCTGACCAGCTTGCACTGTATGCCGCTGTTTGGAAAGAGCAAGAAATCTTCCTCCAACATGTCTGGTAAGACAGCGCCTAGCGAGCGAGTCTGGTAGCCTACACGTAACTGGGCTACTTTTCGTTCGCTGCGCAGGTGGAACGCCTTACCCAACCCAGCAGTCCACACCTCAAGCTGCCTACCCCACACAACCACAAGGTAAGTCTTCCTGCTAGTCCTTTAAAGGACTTGTATAACACCCTTCTCTCCCTACCTCTCCTTGACACTCTGCTCTCTTTCTCTCTCTTTCTCTCTCCTCTCTCTTGCCTCTACAGCTTCTCCATATGGTCAGCCACCTCCAGCGTACAACCAACCACCTCCTGGATATGTCGGATACCCTCCCCAACCCCCACAAGCTTTTCCACAGCAACCACAAGCCCCTCTTGGCGTGTTTGACCAGGGAGCGCGTTTTGCGCCGGGGCAAGCTGTCCACATCCCTCCTCCTCCGCCGGGAGTGGCCCCCACTGCAGCTCAGGCGGCTGCTCAACAGGGACAGAGTGTCGTCATGACGCAGGCCCCCAGGGATGTCTTGGGCGGTGGCTCAGATGCTGGATACACAATATTTTAAATCCCAGTCAAGTCTTCCTGGAGGAGATGAAGTTTTACATATTTATAGATCTTATGTTTTGTGGAAAACTTTGTATTGTCATGTCTTGTGTTTTTATCAGGCCACACCCCCTGCATGCTCGGCTGTGACAAATTACGCATGCGCGCAAATCCCGAAGGCATGTAAACATTAGCGGGTCCCGGAGAAGAAGCAGAAAGTCGCTGGGGGATGATAAAGACGGCGAGTTCTGCGTCCAGCGACGTCCTGGAGCAGCCGCCACGGCCCGTAGAGGGTTGTATAGCTGAACAGTTGGACGAGGTAGAGCTGCTGGAGGCCATGGCCGGGAGGGCGGGAGAGTTCGAGTGGCGACAAGGACCCGACGGCAGGGTATCCGGCCGTCTGCAGGTCTTCCTGAGTCTGGAGAACGAGCTGGAGCCCTGCGTCGCCAAGAGAGAGCGGTGAGTTGCGCTTACCTTGCTGGTTTACACAATTCCCACACTATATCCACCAAGAACTGTCCTTTTCTGCCTTCTTTCTCTCCCCTTACTTCCTCCAGAGCTGCTGGAGGGTCTACAGAAAGCAAGGTCTCTGCTCACCCTCCCAAGAACTCTAGAGTGGCCCACCTCCCACCTGTATCGTTGCACTTTGAACTCCCACCGGACTATCCGGAAAGTTCCAAGCCATTCTTCACACTCGCGTGTTCGTGGCTAAACTTCTCACAGGTGCAACATACACTCTTCTTTAGCAGACACTATAAGGATTTGTTGGATATCCCTAGGCAACCGACATGTATGAAGCTAGGTACTGGGGGATTGTATCAGCCTATACAATCCTACATGTGCAAGAAGGGTTCATATGTCGTTTGCCTACCGTTGCACAGGGCCCTGTAGAATGCTGTCCTGTCTGGGCACTGCAACATATACATACAAACACCCCCTTTCACAAAGTGGGCTCTTGAGAATTGCAGGTGTTAATGACTTCTGGTTAAGTATCAACTGTGAAGTACTTTTGGAATGTGCCTATTTACTCTATCCCACCACCCCTCTCTTTCCTAGCTATCAATCCTCTGCAATGAGCTGGACTCCTTGTGGGACAAAGGCTGCGTGGTTCTCTTCACGTGGCAACAGTTTCTTTGCTCCGACCTTCTCACCACTCTAAACATCTCATCAAAACTCCTCCTGAAATTCGAAGACCCCCTGGTTCTGGGGTCGAAACGGGACGAGCGAGCCGTCCAAGACATGCTCCGTCCCTCTCTCCTCGTTCCGTTTCTTCTCGACTACGATCGCACAGAGCGAGAGAGGGCGTTTGCCGAGAGCTTCTTCGACTGCGAGATTTGTTTCACTAGTGTCCCCGGGAGCAAATGTCGCCGCGTGGAGCCATGCAGTCACACACACTGCCGCGAATGTCTCTCCATGTACGTCACGACAAAAATCGCCGGCGGAGAAGTCATAAAGATCGGGTGTCCTAGTAATTCGTGCGAAGAATCCCTCTCACTCAGTCTCATTCAAGACTTGGTCAGTCCCGAGGTCTTCGAGAGATTTGATCGAATTCTACTACAGAAGACTATTGATAAAATGTCTGATGTTGTCTACTGTCCCCGTCCCTCATGTCGCTGCGTCACGCTGATAGAAGAAGACGAGGAGAACATGGCGTTGTGCCCTCGTTGCTGCTTCTCGTTCTGCGTGCTCTGCAAACGCTCGTGGCACGGAGTTGAACCCTGCAAGTTGCTACCCACAGACCTCAGAGCCCTTCGCGAGGCCTGGGACACTCTGGGCTCCGACGCGAGAAAAGAAATGGAACTGCAGTACGGGAAATCGAAATTGGCGAAAGCTTTTCAGGAGTATGACTCCGTGCAGTGGTTGGGCTCAAACTCCAGAAAGTGCCCAAACTGCCAGGCGAAGATTGAGAAGGCGCTGGGCTGTAACAAGATGACCTGCACTCATTGCAACAGTCATTTCTGTTGGCTGTGCTGCACTCCGCTGCTGAACGTCAATCCGTACAAACATTTCCAGCCCGGCCAGTCTGACTGTGCTGGGAAACTGTTTCAGGGCCTCACAGACTCAGACGAAGAAGATTTCTGGATCTAGTTAATGTGTGTGAAATTTTTTGGTATCCATCAATTCGTACAAATAGAACAGTCCGCGCGACGTTTATATTGCGGTCAAGATGATGCAGCAATTTTAAGCGCTCTACCGCGGTGCGCGTGTAATTTACGCGCTCTCTCTCGAGGGGCTGAGCTAGCGTGGTAAAGGCTAAAGGGAAAGGGAGGTGAGTTTCTAGACGATAATGGAGGACCTTTAAGTACTGTAGCATCTCGGTGAAGGATAATAAGTCCAAAATACGAACTCTGTGCATAAATTCTTTGTTATTACCCTGATCTTCCCTTGGTTTTGGAGAGTCTTGGTTGCTAAGGCCCCCTGTTTTGTTCTCTTATTCACTCTCCACAGCTGAATATTTGTAAATATGACAGCTTACCTGATGTTTAGCATTGATGGGCATTAAATAGAACCTACAGTTTACTTGTATTCATGGCAGTTCATGTACACAAGGCATGTTGCATGTTTATGATGTCGTCATTACATCGCAGGTCTTGTCGTCATGAGTCGAGCGGCGCACAACCCCCACGGCATAAAGCCGGTGGACCTTGAGGACATATGGGGAGACCTCTCTAATGGAATAAGGCGAATATACAGCCAGCAGAGCATGCCAAAGAAGAGATATATGGAGCTCTATACGTATCCAATACCTCAGTATGGAGTCTGTATATACTGTGGAACCCCTCTCTAAGTCTATACACTCTTGAAAGGAGGACACCTCTAATGACACATTTTCCCCCAGGAACAGTTCTTGCATGCGATTCAACTCCTGAAATAGGGACACCTCACTAATATGGACACTTTGTTCTGTCCCATTAGCGTATGGATTAGAGAGTTCCAGTGTATTGCAATGTTTACCATTCCTCTCTCGGGACGTAGTAGAGATGATACAATACGTGTACCCTGGTATGTCTGAGGCTAATTGTTGAAATCCCTAACTAGTTAATGTGATGTGCGATACACAGACATGTGTATAACTACTGCACCAGTATCCAACAGCCGGTTCACGGAGCCAGCATAGCTCCTCCACTGAAACAGGGCAGAGGAAGGAAGGGGGCAGCTGCCGCTAGCGGTCTGTTCTCTCTGTCTGTCTGTCTGTCTGTCTTTTGAGAATTAGGAGGCGGAGAGGGCAAATAGTTCAGGGTGTATATGAGCTGAATTTTACAAGTGATTGCTGTGGAAAATTATCGAGGGTCCTGATTTGAATATGATTGTTGGGAATTTGGGTGACCTAAAAATCAATGTGTCCTCGGGAAGAATTGTTGAAATATTCCAAACCATACAGAGGTGCTGTGTCCTTAATAACCTGGCCTTTTTCTTTTGCACTACTTTTCTCTCTCGCTCCAGTTGCCAGTGGGGCTCAGTTTGTGGGAATCGAGCTCTACTCTCGATTGAGAAAGTTTCTGAGGACCCATCTCTCATCCATTGAGCCTGTATGTAACATTGTAACGTATTTACCGAGTTTTCACTTTCAATTTCTTTGTGTTTGGGTCATTCTCCTCTCCCTCTGCCTTATCTCTTCGTCCTGTCCCTATCTAGCATTATTAGCTGCCCCTTATATCGCTGTCCCTATCTCGTCTCTATCTCGCTGCAAATACAATTCTCCCCCCTCCTTTAAACGTTTTGCATTTGTTAAAAGAACGTGAGTGGAAGAAAAGACAAACTAATCATCCATAATAGTTTGCCTATAGTTGGAGTATGGAATACTAGCGTTCACTTTCAGTTAGCATTTACAGTATATACTGGCCCCTTCACCCTGTAGTGAAAGGTCTTAACCGTTTTGCATTTGTTAAAAGAACGTGAGTGGAAGAAAAGACAAACCAACCATCCATAATAGTTTGACTATAGTTGGAGTGTGGAATACTAGCATTCACTTTCAGTTAGCCATTTACAGTATATACTGCCCCCTTCCCCTTAGTTAAGGGTCTTAACCGTTTTGCATTTGTTAAAAGAACTTGAGTGGAAGAAAAGACAAACCAATCACCCGTGATAGTTTGACTATAGCTAGAGTATGGAATAGTAATATTCACTCCTGGCCATTCACACACACTGCACTCCTCCCTCACTTCCCCCCCAGAGGGGAGAAGGGCTCCACGGCGAACTGGTTCTCAAGTTCTACACAGAAGCCTGGGAGGAGTTTCAGTTCTCCAGTCGTGTTCTGAACGGGATCTGCCAGTACCTCAACCGTCACTGGGTGAAGAGAGAGAACGACGAGGGAAAGAAAGACATTCACGACATTTACTCTGTGAGTTGTTCCTCCCGAGAGGCAGGGTTTATTTAGGGGGGGGCACGGGGCAAAAATTTTCCCCCACCCTCCAAAAATTTGAAGGAAAAAGCCTTTAATTTTTTTATGAACGTGCAGCTTTCGTTGTTGACGTGGAAGGATTGCATCTTCAAGCCAATGCACGTGGGGGTGAGTTAGTGTGTGTGTGTGTTGGAGAAAATTGGAGAGATTTGCGGTTTTGTGTGTAGGTCACGAATGCAGTGCTGGAGTTGATAAAACGGGAGCGAAACGGAGAAACGATCAACACGAGACTCATCAGTGGCATGGTCGACTCTTACGGTGAGATCAGTAACATCCCTCTCTCTCTCTGTATTGTGTATCATAATTGTCTTTTCCCTTTTTCTCTCTACTCGCCATTTCCACTCTCTTCTCCCTCTTTCCTTTCTCTCTTCCTCGCTCTCCCTCTCTTCTCCCCTCTCCCTCTCTCCTTTCTCTCTCCCTTGCTCTCCCTCTCTCCTTTCTCTCTCCCTCTCTCTCCTTTCTCTCTCTTCCCCTTACCTCTCTTCCTTCTCCACCCCCACCTCTCTCTAGTTGAACTAGGGATCAAGCCAGAAGCACCGCAGGCAAAGGGCCAAAACTTGACCATCTACAAGGAGTCCTTTGAGGATGGATTTCTCGCCGATACAGAATGCTACTATGCGGCAGAGAGTGCCTCGTTTCTAGAGAACAACCCAGTCACCGAATACATGAAGAGAGTCAGTGTTTGTTTGTTTGTTTGTTTGTTTACTTTGTTGTAAGTGTTATTGTTGTTTGTGTGTTGTCTTAGGTTGAGCAGAGATTGCGGGAAGAGCAGAAAAGAGTGTCAGTGTATCTACACCAAAGCACACAGGACGAGGTGAGAATTTTCCTCCCTCCCCCCCCATCTTTCTATCTCCCTCTCCTTTCTCCAGCTTGCGGCAACGTGTGAAACGGTACTCATACAACACTATCTCGAAGTCTTTCTCTCGGAGTTCAACAGTCTCCTGCACAACGAACGTGACAATGGTAAAAATGCAGCGCACACACACACACACCTATTTTTTCTCTTTCCTTCAGAATGCATCATGATCACAAGGGGATTAAAATTCACACCAATTTTTGCTGACTCCCTTATTATTTGTGTGTGGTATACCAAACGTTTATATACAGGTGTAGCATTCGGGATTAATGCACATACGTATATTTGTTTAGTTAACCACAAAAGTTTATACGATGATTAGTTATGCAACACAGAAGGGAAGTTTCTATTGTAGTTATAATACCTACTTTTCTACATATAATAATATTAAAAGGAGAGAAGCTTTTGTTGATGTTGCGTTGTACCTATTGACATCGGAATTTGTTATTGTTTCGTTGCAGATTTGGCGAGAATGTACACCCTGGTGTCCCGGCTGGCCGAGGACAGAGGTAGAGACGAACTGCAGGACAGGTTTCGAGTCACACGTCCACTCACAGGGAGTGGCCGCCGTCGAGAAATGCGGACAATCGGCTCAGAATGTGAGTGAATGTGGAGGGCAAAGTGGAGTTTTTTTTCCTGCCCAAATAGCAAAATCAAAGTTTTACAGAGTCACTAGAAACTCAATGGCATATGTAGTATACACCTTTTTCTGCTCTGCCAAATAAAAGAGTATACTTAGCATGTTCTTGCTCTTTTATCGGTGAAACATTCAGCTTTTACGTCCACCATTAAACCTTTTCTTGATTTTCGATGCAGGACCCCAAACTGTATGTACATGCGCTCCTCGAGGTACACAACAAGTACAAGATAATGGTGGAGGCAGCATTCAAGGGAGACACCGGGTTCATACAGGCTCTGGACAAGGTGTGTATGTACTAGATTATACTTATTATGATAAATGTTGCTCATCTTCAGAACTAGAGTACAGGTACCAAACTAGAGTACAAGTACCCTACACACCTCGTTCCCCTTGCAAATATGTTCAGTGCGGAGAAAACAAAGTGTTGTCACTTTTTCTCTGTCGCTATTTCTATTTTTTGTGCCCTCACCCCTGTCCCTTATGCATGAAATGACGTTGACTTTCTGATTCTCTTTCCAAAAGGCGTGCGTGAGGTTTGTCAACACTAATGCTGTGACGGAAGGAACAAAGGCATCAACGCGATCACCTGAACTTCTGGCAAGATTCTGCGACTCACTGCTTCGAAAGAGGTAAGAGGATTTTCGTATGTTATTTTGTGATCAGCACACTGCATGCCTGTGCATGCCTGTGCTATATATACATGTACTCTGGAGAGTTGTTAAAGCTTTCAATTTCATATTTACAGTGCCAAAAATCCAGACGAGACAGAAATGGATGAAGCACTTCAGAACGTGGTAAGTAGTAAGTAGAACGTTAACTGCGTGCGAAAAAAGGAAAAAAGTTTGCCTGTGTGCGCAAAAAGTTTTCATTTAACTCCACCCCCTGATCAGTGGTATTATAGCTAATACTGTGCACTTATTGAGTGATTGTAAGTGGTTCTCTAATGTTGTTGCAGATGGTGATATTCAGGTACGTGGAGGACAAAGATGTCTTCCAGAAGTTCTACTCGAAACTACTGGCCAAGAGACTGGTCCAGCAGAACTCTGCCTCGGATGACGCTGAGGCCAGCATGATCTCAAAACTAAAGGTCAGTCTGTGTGTATTATACCAGAGGCACCTTTCTTATGGCCCAGAAATGAACTGTAGTATAGATTACAGCTACCACAACTTGCCTAGTGTCACAAAACTAGTATTCTAGGGAACTCGATCTGCAAACTATTTCGTGTGTGTTAAATCTGCTCCAACAGTTTCTAGTTTACACAAAGGTTTAAGGTTCTCCCTCTCTGTTTCTCTGTCCAGCAAGCGTGTGGTTTTGAATACACCAGCAAGCTGCAGAGGATGTTTCAGGACATGAGTCTCAGTAAAGACCTCAACGAGAGATTCAAGAATCGCATCGCTACCTCCGGTGAACCGCTGGACGGTAAGCCTCGATTTTTCACCAATTTTCATTCCATTCTAAAATTGTGGATCTTTGCATATTTTTGTCCAATTGCTTCTTTTTCTCAGTTGATTTCTCGATAAATGTCTTGAGTTCTGGGTCGTGGCCATTTCAACAAGGACCTCCTTTCGCTCTCCCTCTTGAGGTATATGAATGAGAGGCCATTGGCATGCGATAAAACACATCGTGCCAAATATATGTATGGCCATGATAGGATCATCAACCTGTTGCATCATAATATTGCACACTAGCCGTAGAAATATTTGCATGAATCTTCGTCTCACACAACAGAGTTGCACCATGTAGTGGATTGGCCTTTATAGTGTGTTTTTCAATCACACTTCAGTTGCAGAAGAGCCAGCGACGGTTTGTGGAGTTTTACTCCACGCAGCACAACGGGAGGAAGCTAAACTGGCTCTACCACTTGAGCAAGGTGCGCCTTTAATGCCAGTGTAGCTTTTGGGTGGAACGTAAACCAACAAAATGGAATATCTACACAACATTCAACAGCCTCAAATGATTTAAGATTATTAGGTTTACTGACAGGCCTGCAGAACAACAGATGATGCACACATTGTGCTATTGCTAGTGTGTCAATGCAAAAACTAACCAACAGTTGTCCTTACGTTCCACTGTAATCCTTCACTTACTCATTACTAAAGTTTTTTCTGACTAGTGTTAGTAGATATAATTCATAGAGTATAATTATACTTCACTTATTCTGTTGGACAGGGTGAGCTGGTTACCCACTGTTTCAAGAACCGCTACACACTTCAGGTAAGTAGAGAGATGTGATCCTTTGCTCACTCAGAGCGTCCACTATAAGCGGTTCCACACACAAATTAATAGGCATCAACGTACCAGATGGCCGTCTTGCTGCTCTTCAACAATCACGTGACTATAAGACTGGGCGACTTCGAATCCGTCACACAACTGAAACCAGTACGGTGCCTATACTGATGTGTAATACTTTATTCTTTTATTCGTATGGTGCCCGCGAATGCAGGATGTAGTGAAGCAGGTCATAGGTACGTTAATAAAGACAAAGCTCTTGGTAAGAGAATATCATATATATAATCCTGGCTAAATGTTTTATGTACAAGTCACAATGTACTGTAGGTAACTGAAGATGAACATTTATCATCGACTTCAGTACTTCAAGTGAACCCCAACTACAAAAGGTGCCAACATATCAGTCATAATTTCCTGTAGCTACGGTTCACCAACAAAGTAATGCTTGATTTAAGTTTTTTGGGTTTTTTTTCTTTTTTTTTTCCTTTTCGTAAGGGGGGAAGAGCACTTGTGTATAGTAGTTCCCTAGTAGTGCATATGGGGCCTTTTTAACGGTGCTTGTTAGTGAGATATTTGTGGTTTAGGCCACGATTAAAGGGCAGTTGAATGAAAGTTCATGTGGGCATGTGTGCTAATGCTGCTACAGCAAAAAGTTGCGGGTGAACATCATCGTTCCTGTAAAGGCCGAGCAGAAACAGGAGCAAGAGGCCACACACAAGAACGTAGAAGAAGACAGGAAGCTTCTCATCCAGGTATATACAGTACAAAAGAACCTTCTAGAACGAAAACCTGAGACGTAAAGCAGATCACAACTTAACACAGTAGTAGTAGTAATCTGGAATGCAAGTTTTTTTTACAGTCGAACCTCGCTAATCTAAGCCTCTGAGAAGCAGCTACCTAGCTAAGCAGTCAATGGCTTTAGGCGCGGATTGATGAACACATGTATGCTTCTCAGAATAGACCTTTTCATGAAATGCGGCCATCTCACTACTTTTCCCAAGTGTGGCTGGAATAGCGAGGCTCCGCGGTAGTTCTTACAATGGTGTTGAATGTGTACTATGGCTGCAATAGTCATGTCCGTCAATGGTTTACTGTTACTTCCAAAGGCTGCCATAGTTCGGATCATGAAGATGAGGAAAGAACTAAAGCACCAACCGTTACTAGCGGAAGTTTTCCAACAACTGTCGTCTCGATTCAGACCAAAAGTGCCCGTAATCAAAGTAAGCCCTCTCTAGGCAGCAGCCCCCATGCAAGCAAGCATGATTATGGCACTGTTCATGATTTGCAGAAATGTATCGATATATTGATCGAAAAAGAGTTTTTGGAACGTGTAGATGGAGCAAAAGATACATACAGATACTTAGCCTGATCTCTTTCTCTTCATTTCACCTATGTATACTCACATAATATTTTGCAAATTTTATTACTGTTCAGTTTGTGTATATATAATTATATATAATATATAAACATTAAACACTACAACCAAGCTGGTCCTCGAAAACAAAACTACATAATAAGGCATACAGCTAGATTAGTAAAAGATACAAGATTTGCACAAAAACGTACTGGATTTTGAGACAAAACTATACTTTAATTATAGTGGTACTACATACACACTGTTAGTTCAGTATTACTGTTGAAGGCACTGCTGTGGCATACCTCTGCAGTAGTGTGAATGAGAGAAGAGAGAGAAAAGAACTCCATAAAAGCACAAATTCTTAACTAACACCACTATACAGTGAAACCTCCGAATAAAGGACACCTCTCTCTATAAAGGACGCTTGGTTCTGCCCCATACTAATACATAGGGACACCTCTCTATAAGGGACACTTGGTTCTGCCCCATACTAATACATTAGTGTACTGTACTACCTCCGAATAAAGGCTGCCTCTGAATACAAGACACGTTCAATGTTTCCAAAGGTGTCCCTTATTCAGAGGTTTAACAATACATACCCGCTGCCATCTTCACCACCTTGAGCTTCTGCAAACATCCTCAGGAGAGCTGCCGCCTGTGCCTACAGTGTGAAAGTAAACAGAGAGTTGCCAATAGGCAAAAACGGAGTGATTGAAGCTTTCTTACGCTTTGATCTTCTCTTGGGCCGCCCCCTGCTGCCTCGCCGTTTAGCATCCGGACAATCTGGGTGTGTCCGTTCATTGTAGCCAAGTGTTCGGGTGTTATACCGTTTCCGTCCTTAGCTGCCTTGTCACACTTACACTTCTCGTAGAGATATCTTGCCACCTCCATGTGCCCATTCTGGCAGGCATAGTGGAGGGGTGTTCGCCTGTGTTCATCCTCGGCATCTTGCTTGGGGTTTTTTGAGACAAGGAATTCGACAATCTCCAGGTGACCTGCCGAGGCGCTCAAGTGAAGAGGGGTGACGCCGTGCGACTTGTCAGGGTCGGAAATATCCATGCCGTATTCGTCAACCAGTAGCTTGACGACCTCGAGTTTTCCTTGCTGGCAAGCGTTGTGAAGCGAGGTCCTCCCGCTCCCGTCCCTGTGTGCAGGGTCGATGTTTTCCCCTCGACCCATGAAGAAGACGATGATATCTTTGTGGCCGTTGAATGCGGCCAGGTGGAGAGGGGTTATGTTCTGCTCATCTCGGCACATAATTGGGCATTTTTGTTGGCAAACGAGGTACTGGACAATTGGAAAATGTCCATTTTGACTGGCTTGGTGAAGAGCTGTGCGCCCATTGCCCGACGTTGCTTCAAAGTTACACTTTTCCCCGAGGGAAGCAAAAAAGGTGATGATCTCAAATGCGCCATTCCCGGCTGCAAGGTGAACGGAATTAACATGGTTTGCTTTGTCTTGATCCATCGGATCAGCCCTACACTCTTCCACGAGATACCTAACTATCTCCAAGTATCCATTTTGGCAGGCAGAGTGTAGTGCAGTCCGACCTACTTTGTTCTTGTGTAGAGGCCTCACTTCATTCAGAGAACCAAACCATTTGACTATGTCAGAGTGACCTGCTTCGGCAGCGAGCTGGAAAGGCGTAACACCCTTCACGTCTTCGGCCATGGGTTTTGCGCCGTGTTCTTGCACGAGGTAACGAACAACAGTTGGATGTCCATTCTGTGCAGCGTAGTGGAGGGGCATCCGCTGGTGCTTGTCAAGTGCATCAATGCAACACCCTTCCTGCGATGCAATGTACTTCACCACCTCCAGGTAACCGTCGTGGGCCGAAACGTGAAGAGGAGTGTGCCCGTCGTTGTCTTTGAAATTTACATCACATTTCCACTCGTCGATCAGGTACTCCACGATGTTGAGGTGGCCCGAAGATGCAGCGTTGTGCAGAATCGTTTCCCCCTCGGGACCTTTCGCAGTTTGAATATCGAGATCTTTGGACTTCTGCAGAGCTTTCTTGAAAGCTTCAAGGTTTCCATCGACGGCGTGTTTTCGTAGCTCGAGGTTGGAGAGATTTCCTTCCATTGCTCCCTTGAGCCACTCTGAACCTGATTCAAACAGTTCACTCAAGCTGGGTACTTTTGGCTCTTGACTAGGCCCATCTTTTGAGGCAGCCCGGAGAAAGTTCATTACCTCCTTATGGTCTTTGAGAGACGCTACATCAAGAGGCGTCAAACCAAGCTGGTCAGTGGCATCCACAAGGCAATCTTTCTGCTCAACGAGAAAGCGGATGATGTCAGCGTAGCCTTCGATGGCAGCGTAGTGAACTGGGGTGCGTTTGTGCGAATCAGCAACATTGGGATCGACACCTGGTTGGGAGCAAAGGAATTTCACTATCTCCAGGTGGTTGTTATTAGCTGCCAGGTGCAGGGGCATAACTGAGTGCTCATTGTCAACACAAATGCAGCTGGCTTTGCACTCGAGTACCAGAAATTTCACGACGTCGAAATGGCCTTCCTGGCAGGCGCAGTGCATGGCCGTGCGACCATTCTTATCTACGTCGTCCACATCTGTACCTTCTCTCTGTGCTAGAAACTTTACGATGCTGCAGTGACCAGCAAATGCAGCAAGATGCATTGCAGTGGAGCCCTTTTCGTCCTTTGCATGAACACTGGTCCCTCCTCTGTCCAGCAGTAGTTTTACTACTTCAGGATGTCCATTCTGAGCAGCGTAATGAATTGGCTCTCTGCCGTTGTTGTCTTTCACGTTAGGATTACAGTCATTCTGGGATAGTAAGAAGTCGACAACTTCAGTATGCCCTTCGTGAGCTGCATTATGGACAGGCGTGTGTCCGTCATCATCTTTATCATTGATATCACATTGACCGTCCAGCGTGAGGTATCTGACGACATTGAGGTGCCCGGCAAAGCTGGCGTTGTGAAGAACAGTCTCTCCCTGCGGTCCCTTCTGCGAGAGAACCTGCGTACCGTTCTGTGCCACTGCCTCTTTGATTTGCTGAAGCCTTCCCTCAACTGCCATCATTCTGACAGTCAGACTAGCTGCGTTCTGGTGCATAGCAGTCGTGAGCCATTCCCCACCGCGCAGGTTGCCTATGCTCTCTGCAGAGGGTGAAGGCAACTCGCTGTGTTGCAACTTCACGAAATTCACAATCTCCGAATGTCCTTTGGCAGTGGCTAGATGGTAGGGGGTGATTCCATTGTTGTCTTCTTTCAACGGGTTGCAGCCGTGTTCAGACACTAGATACTTCACTACTCGTGTGTAGCCCTCCTGACAGGCGTAGTGAAGAGGTGTGCGACCGTGCTTGTCTTTGGGTTCCGGGATACAGTCGGGCTGCGAACACAGAAACTTGCAAACTTCCAACTTTCCGTTGTTGGCTGCCAAATGGAGAGGGGTCACTCGATGAGATACGTCGGGAGTGTTGGATTTCATTTTGCACTCGTCGATCAGAAATTCTACTATGCTTGAGAAGCCTTGCTGACTCGCCGAATGAAGGGCGTTTCTGCCGCTCACGTCAATCTGTTTAGGGTCTGCTTTTCCCTCTTGTATCAGAAACTTCAATATTTCAGTGTTTCCACTCTCGGAAGCCAAGTGAAGTGGTGTGACCCTCCGCTTGTCACAAGCCATTACGTTGCTGTGAAACCTCAACACTAGTATTCTGACGCACGCAACGTGGCCATTTTGAGCGGCGAAGTGGAGAGGAATGCGACCGTTTTTGTCACAGACATTGACGTTGCAGCCTGGTTGGCTGGCCAATAGTTCTACCACAGGTGTGTACCCCTCATGGGCAGAATTGTGAAGAGGTGTATGTCCATCTTCATCTTGAAGGTTGACGTCGCTGTTGAACTCTTCCACGAGCATTTTAACAATCTCGAAGTGACCGGCAAAGCTTGCGTTGTGCAGAAGAGTTTCATTCTGTGCGCCTAGTGTGTGCAGAAGGGAAGGATTAGCTTGGAGGGCAGCTCTGACTTTCGCCAAGTCCCCATCTATGACGTGTCTTCTAACGGTGATTGTGTCCTTTGAACCACTACTGACCATACTCTGCAGCCAACGTCCTGCACCCTGCAGATGCTCCAACTCTTCCGGAAGCGAAACCGCGTAGTTGTTGTCCTTGAAGAATTTCACAACTTGGGTCGAACTGGCAACAGCGGCCAGCTGTATTGGAGTGGTGCCTTGTTTGTCCTTCAGATCACAGTTACACTCTTGTTCCAAGACCAAATATCTGACAATGTCAATGTAGTCCGATTGACAGGCATAATGGAGAGCGGTTCTTCCGTATAAATCCTTTGTTTCTGGGTCACAGTTCTTCTGGTTGCAGAGAAATTTCACGATCTGCGTGTGGCCGTTGCTTGCTGCAAGATGGAGTGGAGTGATGCCCTTTTCGAAGTCTTTAACTGCACAGTTGCACTTGCAATCTTCCACCAAGTAGGTGACGACTGGAAAGTGGCCTTGCTGGCTGGCACAGTGCAGGGAGGTTCGGCCGTCGTTGTCATTTGTTTCTGGATCACTTTCTTTTGAAACGAGTAACTTGGCCACTTCTACGTGTCCGCAGTAGCAGGCGATTTGGAGTGGAGTCGTGCCTTCACTGTCCTTGATAAAGACACTCTCGGAGCTTTTGGCAACCAGTGCAGAGACCATACCGAGGCTTCCGTGTTGAGTGGCCATGTGCAGAGCAGTCCGCCCGTTCTCATCTGCTGTATCAAGTCTAATGTTGCTCTTTTGCAGGAGAAACTGCAGTACCTCCAGGTGCCCTTGATTTGCAGCGCAGTGCAAGGCGGTGTGGTTTGCAGAGTCAAGCAAATTGACATCGCATCCTTTTTCGTCGATGAGGTATTTCACCACGTCCAAGTGGCCACCATGAGCAGAAAGATGCAACGGCGTCTCTCCCAGTGGACCCTTAGGCATGAAACCACTGCCAAGATTTTCCATGGTTAGCTTTAGTTCTGCAAGGTCTCCCCTAGAGGCAAGGGCATTGACTATGATGCTGTTTAGCTCGGCGTTCGATTCTCCACTTACTTCATCTCCTTCGGGGACGGGCGAGCCACGTGTATTGAGGTACCTCACTACATTCAATTTGCCTGCTATGCTGGCAACTGCAGTGGGTGTGATGCCTTGCAAGTCTTTGCTGGCTACGTTACAGTTGTGATTCTCGACCAGGTACCTGACTACGGTGAGTTGGCCGTCTTGAGCAGCGTAGTGGAGAGGGGTTCGTCCGTGTTTATCTTTCACATTGGGATCACAATTTGGAAGGGAGCAGAGGAATTTGACAACATGGATGTAGCCACCATTGGCTGCCAGATGCAGTGGCGTAACTCCGTGGGTTATGTCATGCTTGGTAATGTCTCCCTGGTGGTTCATAACCATCTCTCGCAGAGTGTCGAGGTGACCTTCCTGACACACAACATGCACTGCCGTGCGGCCACTCTTGTCAGGCTGATTGACACTTGCGCCCGGTATTGAAAGCATTAGTTTCATGATCCCCAAGTGGCCTTTACCAGCGGCTAGCTGAAGGGGAAACACTCCGTTGTTATCAGTTGCCATACAGCTGCACTGACACTCTGTTAGAAGGTAGCGAACAACCTCTACGTGCCCGTTCTGGCTGGCATAGTGAAGAGGCATACGACTGTGCCTATCCTTCAGATTAGCATCAAAACCGGGTCGGGACGAGAGAAATTTCAAGATTTCGACAAAACCCTCGTGAGCAGCATTATGTATGGGACTGTGTCCCTCATTGTCTCGAGCACACATGTCAGCGTTACATTCTGTCACAAGGTACTTGACAATATCAAGGTGCCCAGCAAAAGCAGCATTGTGAAGAATGGTTTCGCCCTGTCCCCCCAGCATTTTCACCGCATCGGGCCCAGCCTGTGCGAGAGCCAGCTTCAATCTCGGCAAGTCTCCCTTGATGGCCAGCATTCGAGGTGCAAACGACTTCTTATCGCCAATCATAGATTCCAGGGTACCAGCTAGCCCGCCGAGAGCTTCCAGTGGGTTTCCTCCCTTAGAAGAGCCTCCTTTTTGACTGAGGTACGAAACTAGTTCGGGGGTTCCGACTACACTCCCCAGCTGCATTGGAGTGAGTCCCATTTCGTCTTCTGCAGTCAAACTACACTTCTTTTCCTCCACTAGGAATTTCACGACTTCAACTGCACTCTCTTGGCAGGCATAGTGTAGCGGTGTGCGTTTCTTTCGGTCAACTACTTCTGGGTCGACTCCTTCTGGGTCAACAAGGGAGCAGAAGAATTTGACGATGCTAAGATGCCCCGAAGCCGCAGCAAGGTGGAGAGGTGTGACACTGAAAGACGTGTCCTTTTCGGTGCAATTGAAATCGTATCGCGAGACTAGAGTCTCTACGACAGGAAAATGGCCTTGCTGACTAGCACAGTGGAGTGCTGTACGGCCACTACTGTCCTTAGCCTGGCGGTTTAGACCGGGTCGCTCGAGCAAGTATTCCACTATTGCCTTGTTCCCATTGAACGCAGCCATGTGAAGCGGTCTGATGCCCTTCTCATCGCGAGGGGAACAATCGGCATGAAACTCCTCTGCCAACATTTTGACAACTGCAAGCTGGTCCTTCTGGACTGCCTGGTGCATAGGAGTTCGTCCTTCATTGTCTTTGACCTCCACACTGCAGGAATCGAGTGAGCAAAAGTAGTGCACTATTTCCGTGTGTCCCTTTGCTGTAGCAAAGTGAAGGGACGTGAACACACTAGCGAAATCAACTGTCATGGGGTCAGCGTTGCACTCGCTTACGAGAAAGACCACTATTTCGAGGTAGCCTTCCTGACTTGCACAGTGAAGTGCAGTTCGGCCTTTGTCGTCCGGGTAGTTTGGATCACAGTTTTTCTGATTGGCTAGGTACTTTACAATGGCTAGGTGTCCGTTAAAAGCAGCCAAATGAAGAGGAATTGTCCTCTCTTCGTCTTCAAGCATACAGTTACATTTCGCTTCTTCGACAAGGAACACAACTGTTGTCAAATGACCGTTCTGGGCAGCAAAGTGAAGTAGGTTTCGTCCATTTTCATCGCCCACACGAAAATCGCAATCGCCTCTGCCTAGAAAGTAGCGGAGTATGTTGGTGTGACCTTCATGTGCTGCACAATGCACTGGTGTCCGCTTCTGCCGATCAGTCGCGTTCAGGCTGCTCGAGCCTTGTTCTGTCATGAGGTATTTGACAACCTCTAAATGGCCTCCCAGGCTAGCAAGATGGAGAGGTGTCTCCCCATTCTCGCCCACCACTCCCGGCCTCCCAGTGCAACTGGAGTAAGCATTCTTGAGTCCAGCGAGATCTCCACCCGATGCAAGATGGAGAATTCGAAGATCTTTCACATCGCCTCCTAATCCAACAATATTTTTCAGAAGTTCAGAGAACATACCAGTTGATTTCCCCTCTGAACAGCCTTGCTTTTGAAGAAATTCTGCGACCCTTTTGGAACGTTTCACCACTGCCAGTTCAAAGGCGGTCATATCGCCCTCATCTTTGATTGACAAATCGGCCTTCTTTTCGACGACAAGATACTCGACTGCCCCTATGTGATCCCCCATTGCAGCATAGTGAAGCGGAGTGCGCTTGTGTCGGTCTTGAGCATTTACGGGGCACCCTCTTTCATTGCACAAATACCTGACGATATCAGTGTGGCCATTGTTGGCGGCAAGATGGATTGAAAGAACATCATGAGATTTATCTCTACACATTACGTCGGAGTTACATTCGTCCACAAGAAACTTCACAATCTCTAGAGAGCCACGCTGACTGGAACGGTGGAGGGCCGTGCGACCTTTGTTGTCTTTACCTTCGGGATTGACCGAATCCAGCTTGGCCAGGTAACGTACTACGTCTGCTTTCAGATTGAATGCCGCAAGGTGGAGTGGTGTTATAGAGTTCTTGTCTGTGGGATCAGCACAACAGCTTTTCTCTTCCACTAAGAATTTGACCACCTCTAAATGACCTTCTTGGCATGCAAAATGTAGGGGAGTTCTACTTTCCTTGTTCGTCACATTTGGGTTACATGAATTTAGCGAGCAAAAGTACCGTACAATCTCCAAACGATTCGTCAAGCAGGCAAAGTGAAGTGAAGTCACACCATGCGCTGTATCAGGCTGCATAGGATCACAGCCGCACTCTTCCACAAGGTACTGGACTAGTTCTAAATTTGACGTTCGAGCTGCAGAGTGGAGTACTGTTTGACCATCATTGTCGGTAACACTTGTGTCGGCGTGGTGCTGGGAAATGAAGAACTTGACTATCTTTATGTGCCCATTCCCAGCAGCCAGATGAAGGGGGCTGACCCCCTCCTTGCCTTTTGCCACTGGATCACTGTGGTAGCTGTCCACTAGAGTCACAGCTACGACAAAATGCCCATTCTGGGATGCATAGTGGAGAGGTATTCGCCCATTGCTGTCGGGGAGACTTACACTGTTTGGTGCTCGGTCTGCAAGGTATTGCACCACCTGATTGTGCCCATCGTGCGCTGCATTGTGCAATGGAGTCTGCCCCTTTTGCCCAAGTGACGTCTCACTACAATGACATTCCTCCACTAGATATCGAACAACGATGAGTTGGTCTGCGAAAGCAGCAACGTGCAGAATTGTATCACCGTTACTTTCTTTGAGTTGTGCTACAAAATCTTTACCTTTCTTGGTGACAACTTCTTAAGCTTGTCTAACTGTCCACGTTTAGCAAGCCCCAGTGGGAGATTTTCTTGCAGGGCATCTACAGAGCTGCTTAGAGTTGCATTCAGCAACCTCTCCGTCATACTTTCACGGTCCTCAGGGGACATGCGGTTCTTAAAGAAATTTCTTAATTCCGACCACCCCAGAGTAACTGCCAGGTCAAATGGAGTTATTCCTCTTTTATCTGGGGTAGCTGGGCTGCAGTGATGCTTCTCGACCAAGTACCTTGCAGTGGTAACATCACCAATCTGAGATGTGCAGTGGAGCGCTGTACGACCACGGCTATCTTTACACATAGGATCGCTGCAGTCGTATTCGTTTGAGCAGAGGTACTCTACTATCTCAGAGTGCCCGTTCTGTGAGGCCAGGTGAAGTGGTGCTATATTTTCCTTGTCCACGCAATTCCTGTTGCAGCTTTTACACTTTTCTATCAGGCACTTCACTACGGGTAGCTTTCCTTCCTGACAGGCATAATGCAGTGCAGTCCTTCCATTTATGTTCTTGCTTTCAATATCGATACCTGGGCGCTGCGAAAGGTACTCGACTATCTCAACAGAACCTTCGTAGGCCGCAACGTGAAAAGGCACAATGTTTTCGCTATCACCCAGCGTGTAGTTCCCATTACACCTCTCTATGAGAAACCGGACTATATCAGTGTGCCCATTTTGGCACGCTTTGAACACACAGTTTCGGCCTTGGTTATCTACAGCCTCCGTATCCACATTCTCCAACTGGCAAAGGAACTCCACTACGTTAATGTGACCTTGTACAACGGCATAGTGCAGTGGGCTAACTTTTCTATCAGATTCAAAAACATTTGGGTCGCATCCCTTTTCAAGGACAAGCAGCTTGATTACGGGGAGATGGCCCTCTTGACAAGCACAGTGAAGAGCATTTCGCCCCCTGTGATCAGCGTGCATTGGATTGCAATTATTCTGCCCGGCAAGCAGTTCGACAATATCTGTGTATCCCTTCATAGCTGCTGTGTGTAGTGCAATATCGCCGTCATTATCGACCGTCATACTGTTGCAGTTTCCTTCTTGGAGGAGGATAGAGACTACGTCGCTGTGACCGGAATTTGTTGCGTAGTGGAGGGCAGTGATTCCCATATTGTTTCTGGCATCAACATCACACTCATTGCGAGACACAAGGAACCGGACTATCTTAGTGTGACCTTCCTGCGCCGCGCACATGAGCGGCGTGTGCCCCTTGAAGTCCTTCTTGTTGATGTCCATGTTTTCGTCGTTGACTAGACTAATGACCCTCGCCTCGTCTCCGGCGAGACACGCCAGGTGGAGAGGAGTGACGCCACTCTCTCTCTGCCTTTCTCTCTTGCTACCACGCTCTCTATTGCTAGTCCCACCCCCACTTCCTCTGCTGCTCAAGAAAGGGAGGAAGGGAAGCTCCAGCCCAGCCTGAGAAGCGAGGTTGGATAGCTCGTCGAGAGACGGCAACTCTTCACCTCTCTCACCTTCCAGTGCTCCGTGAAGAGCTCCAAGAAGGCCGTGAAGATTCGCAAAGAGTCCTCCCACACCTCCTCCTCCACTGCCCCTTACGCCACTCACCCCACCTCTCCCTCTACGAGACTCTAACCCAGTAATATCCAACTCTGCATCAACTTCTACTGCTCTCGCAGCAGGGTCTTTTGACTGTGGTCCTCCTCCTCCCTGCTGTGTTTCGTTCGAGACCAGTTCATCGTCAGGGTCACCGGGATCGCTTTTTGGAAAAACAGCCATTAGAAAGCTTTCCAGCTCCGAGTGACCATTCTCCTTAGCCACCTCGGCAGGAGTGGGGGACCGCTGATAGAGCTGTTGGACCTCCTCAGTTATATCACACAACTGCCAGGAGTCTGCTTACGGCATCAAAATTGCCGTGTTTACTGGCATAGTGTAGAGTCGTATAGCCCTTGTCGTCCAGACATTTCGTCAGTAAATATGGAAAGCTTTCGAGCAGCTCGAAAACCAGTTCAAAGTTGTTAGCCTTGAGCGCATCCAGTAGCAACCCCTCATGTGACTCTAACCTAAGGTTGTGATATTTTATGATCAAAACCACCACTTTCATCCCCCATTACTATATACACGTATGTGTATATTATAAGTGTTCTGACACAGCTCATGTATACGATTGCACTGGAGAATTCATTGTGGGTTGACAGACTTGTGGCACTACTCTAAACCACATAGTTTGTAAAGCATTTTCAAGGGGAAAACCTCCACCTATCTATCCCGTTTCAGTGGGCAGCACTGACGGACTGCAAAACAAACAGTTCTTGTTTGCAAGGACCTATATCCCCTATGTATTGAGTCCCTCTCATTGTGTGCATGACCTCGCTCGCCGAGGAGCAACATTTCCTACACACTTTGCGTGAGGCGTTGAGAGACACGTTAGTTTACGGAGTGGATAGCGAACAGATAAAACGTGCATACGGATAGCTGTATAATTATACAGAAAAGGAGAAAACTGCCCTATCCAGATGATTGGGGACTGAATGAGTCTCTAGCTAGCTATCACAGGAAAGACTGGAGCCTACAGGCGCACAAGTATACAAGTTGATTGCATGTGAATGGCTGCCAGTGTCGGTTACACACGCACGCAGAAACCAAAACCAGCTACAGTCCAAAAACTTACTCAGTAGTCTCGCTCATTACTCCGTCGTCCGTCGTCACGCCGCAGGTAGGTGGCCTTGAACTCAACGAAGAGCCGCCGATGACGGGCCGCCTCAAAAATGGGAGGGGAAATTCCCTGGGATTTTTTCACGGTTCGGGGGCCGGGGGTGGGGCTAGGCTCGTCGTCGTCGTGTGCGCAGCATCGCATATGCACGTGTGCATCCGAGCTCAGACGTTGTACGTCGATCGTTCAGCAAACCAGGTGACCGAAGATGGCGTCTGCTCAGTCTCCTCCGGCCAAGAAGTCACGGAGCAAAGCCGTCTTGAACGGCGACAGCTGCACAGAGGCAGTGAACGGCAAGACCTGCGTGCAAGTAGCCACGAACGCCGACACGCCCGCAGAGGATCCCGCCGTCACGCTGTTCAGGGAGTATATTCGCATACCGTCCATCTCCAGGGGTGATAACTACCTCCAACACTACGGTAGGACACTTTATTTATATGCATAGCTAGCTGACTTTGTGCGGTGTGGTGCAATCAGCCGAGGCGGTCAAGTTCATCCAGACTGTTGCAGACGACATTGGGCTACCCCACGAGCTAATAGAGGTGATACGTAGCTATATATTCACCGTCTTAGCTATATATAACAATGTTGAACACTGTTCTCAGGTTACTCCTGCAAATAAAATTGTCTTGATAACAGTGGAGGGCACCCACCCAGAGCTGAAATCGGTGCTCCTTAACTCACACTACGACGTCGTGCCCGTTTTCCCTGTGGGTGGTTTATACAGTTTAGTGCAGTGTCCATTCAACAAATTTTTCTGTAATACACATTGTGTGACTGCTCTATATATAGGACTGTTGGAAGTATGATGCGTTTGCTGCACACAAAGATGAAAACGGCGACATTTATGGCAGGGGTACACAGGTATAAACCGTTGCTTCAGTTTAGTCACGTTTTGGGCCAAGCATTATCGTGTTCTGCTCAGGACATGAAGTGCTGTATAATTTGGCATTTGGAGGCTCTCCGAAGGCTCAAAAAAAGTGGAGTTAAGTTCAGTCGAACTTTATACATCACTGCTGTACCTGGTAAGACATTCATCTCCCTCTCAACCACAGTTTTGAATCTCTGTTGCATATATATATTATTTTGAGCTCTAAGAAAGCCACTAGTGAGACAAACTATTGTCGACCTAGGCTATTGTGTGTTCTGAACACGATAATGCTTTGCCCAAAACGTGACTTAACTGAAGTAAGTGTGTTCGCACAGACGAGGAAATGGGTGGAATGCTCGGAATGGCGTTGTTCATTAAGACCGAGAGATTCAAGAAGATGAACGTTGCATTTGCACTGGACGAAGGGCTTGCAAACCCGACCGAGGCAATGTCTGTGTACTACGGAGAGAGGTCTGCACATTGTAAGTAGGGTGCTTTCTATGTCTACTGTGTGTGTGTGTGTGTATTGTATTGTGTATAGGGATTGAGGTGACGTGCCCTGGAAACCCTGGCCACGGTTCAAGATTCATTGAAAACACTGCCGTCGAGAAAGTTGTGAGTTCCGATTTTCAAATATACCCTGCCCTGCGCTGAACTCAGAGTATTGTGGGGTCACTCCACCTTTTGGAGTCCAGCAGTATACAGTAATTGCTACACATTTTGTCTGTTTAGGAAAAACTGCTGAGGCAGGCTTTGGCATTACCGACAGGAGCAAAAGACCAAGTACGTATGTCCAATGCAACTGTACACAGTGTATGTGGTGTATGTGTTACTATTTATAGACTGGAAGGTGCCCCATGTCTAAAACTTGGTGACGTCACGACAATCAACGTCACTGAGATTCACGTGAGATTAATGCTACTTTACTTTTTGCAGGCTCCGTAGTAATGAAGCCCCTTCTTCATTTTTTCTCCATTTTTGCAGGGTGGCATTACGCACAATGTTGTTCCAAACAAGTTTGTGGTTGGTAAGCAGCAGTTTCATTTTCTTCCGGCTCTGTCTTGTACTTACGCAGCAGCACGTCTCTTGTATATACCGTTTTGTTTTTTGGTTATAAATAATGCTGCAATTTTTAGAGTGTTTTGTAACTCCTGCAACAGTGGTTTGTGATGCTTTAGTTAACACTTACGTACATACATAAGTGTTAGAGTTTTAAAGTGCGTGTTGGTCTGTAAACTGCTACATTATCCACTATACACCCCCCCCCACAGTGCTGGACATGAGGTTCTCACCACATGAAGACCACCAGGAGATACTGAGGATGGTGCAGGGCTGGCTGGACGAGGCCGGGGAAGGCTGCACACTCAAATTCATCCAAGAGAGTCCAAAGTACCCGATGACGTCCACGGATGACAGCGACCCGTGGTGGAGAGCTTTCTCTACTACCTGTGATAAACAGTGAGCCCTCCAGTAACTTTTTCTAACAAACTTCTTTAAGTTCTCTCTAGTTCTCTGAAACTGGAGAAAGAGATATTTCCAGCTGGGACAGACAGCCGGTACCTCCGTACCTTGGGAATCCCTTGCCTCGGGTTCTCCCCGCTAAACCACACCCCCATCCTGCTCCACGACCATAACGAGAGACTCAACGAGAGGGTTTTCCTCCGAGGAATCGACATTTTCGTGGACCTGCTTCCTGCTCTGTGTAACGTGGAAACAACTGTCTGAAGGCTAGAAATAGTTTAATAGATATAAACTGTATTATCAAGGTATATATTCAGCTGCTAAAAATCGTCTGAACGCGTGCATGATTTTTCCACATTTTATGACAATATTAATAACTCTGACACTCGTGGATATAATATTATACCATAATTATTATCATGTACTCATTCACTTATGCATTGCAACTGTTAATGTAATAACTAGGGTGGCCAAATTGAAATCGTGAACTGCTGTAGAAAGATCAATTGTTGACACGTCTGTAGCACTCGAATGCCCACATTCCTTCAAACCAGCTGGAGGAGGCCTCGCCACACTGACTGCGGGCCACCAGCTCAGTGAGGTATATGGCCATCTGTATACCAGTTCCCAGCGACAGCCCGACACACATGATCAGCCGGTCCGTCTGCTTCCCCAGTGGCGGCTTGAAGCTGAGCAAAAACCCTGATTTCAAGAGAAAATATCAGTCTTTCATGATATCTGAAAGATTTGGACGTTATGAAAAGAACTACTAGCTACATAGCTAGCAAGTCCTGAAGGGCGTGAAGAATCCTCTGAAATAGTTGGAACTCAGATTGAAATTCACATCAGGCGATTTGAACTTAATGTAGGCTTGTCTGTACTGAAGGCCTATATATGCATTATAAAGCAGTTTGTGTTTTAAATTTTGGTGAATGAATCATAGACACACCCAGAAACATAATTGGACATACCTATGAGTCCGTATTCGACAAGGTACATGGGAATATAAAATCCCATTCCAGTCCCGATCAGAAAGTCGTGTTCAGCTGCGGAGAGGACTAGTATGGCCAGGAGTGCCACAGCTCGCGGGACCCAGTTCTTGAGATATGCGTAGAAGTAGGTCTTCAGCCACTCTTGAATGACTGGGTTCCACTTTCCGAGATACTCCCCCAGGCACTGGCTGTTCCACCAATCCTGGGTGGTACATACGTAGATGTATGGGAGTCCCATAGATCATGCCCCATGCACCCCAAAATCCACATGAAAACGACGATTATACTGTTAAATTCAATGGCGTTTGGTTCATTAAAACCCGATTCTTTTAATTTTCCACTGGATTATTTGCTGATTCCCACACTATGCACTGGCAAGACAGAAAGTTTTCTCTGCAAATAATTCCACCAAATCTCAAAGCTGGTTTCTCTCTTGGGGTTCTCCGCTAGCTATAATTATTACGGTAAGTGGGCAGGCTAGCTCACCTGGTAGAAGTTGTGATCGGCAAAGCCGGTCAGCTCTGCAGACATGTTCATCCAGCCATGCACGACGCAGGTGTGGGCAAGATGCAGCTGAACACACCCCAGGAACAGGCAGCGAAGGAGGCTGGTTACCAAATCATCCAGTCTGCATTGGTAAGAGTATCAGCCTCCACACAATGTACCATACAACACATCAGCAGTGAGTAGAATTTGAGCAGCCACTTAAGAATATTTCGTGACTACACAAAATGCTTCTGTTTACAGTGATGCTCTTCAAGAATATTTCGTGACTACACAAAGTGCTTCTGTTTACAGTGATGCTCTTCAAGCACAACTATAACACTAACAAAATTTGTGTAAAAGAGTGTTTACTCACAGCATGGATTGAGGAAGTAAGAAGTCCTTAAAGAGGGTGTAGCCGATTAAGTTGGTCATCAGAAACTGAAGTTGAGATAAAGCAGAGATGGGCCCTATATATCAATCGATAGTAGTGCTCATACCTCCACCAAATGACCAAAGGCTTTTCGAAAGTTCCTCTGTTTCCTGGGGTATCTGTCTCGGTAGAGGAGGACGGGGCAGAAGAGAAAGTAGACGTAGGAGGAAAATGACCCGATTTGTGGCTCCATCTGACCTGCGTACCACACAGCTGGACCTTGGCACCATGGACACATTTTTCACCAATGCAATATATACTCCTCTCAAAACCACGTGCCTACCTGTCTCGTCCTCTTTGTGCCAAGGATGCACTACCTTGTTGGCGTTTTCGTGGATAAATGAAACCCATTTCATGCAGAGTAACACCTGGAAACATAAAATAAACTTCCTGATTTCACTTCGGGGACACTCCAAATAAAAAACACCTTATATCAAGAACACTTGTTTCAATAGTTTTATGTATAACCTCTGAATTTATAAAACACGTTTCGATCCTTTATCGTCCAAATTTTCACGGAGAATGTCTTTATTAAAGCATATTCTAAGTATTACATATGTAGGCGCATACCATTTGTATATTGCACGTGAGTCGACCAGCCGGATGTATATCAAGTTCAAACACGGCGCGAAACACTGCCAGTCGAGTCACTACCACACACGCTACAAGGAGCAGTAGAAACACATAGTTTGACACTGCACCGACACGTCTGTAGCAGGCAACCCAGAGCTATAGGATGAGAGAAAAAGTACAGAGAAACGGCGTTTTTAATTCGGTCGACTAATTGTAAGAATTACACACCAGGAAGAAGTAGTAGATTAGGAAGGAGAAAATGAACTCTGCGAGTAGAATGCCGGCCACTACCACCCATTCAGAGGGGTAACCAAGAAGTGTGATGTAGCCTTCCAAGTCCAGAGAGAGTCTGCCATCAGGAGATCATGTGCTTGCTATCATTATAACACCACTATTATCTATCGGCTTATAACGTTCCTGCGGTTACATTCGGTAAACGGGTAACGCACCTTCTGGCTTTGAAGGAGTCACGCAGCAGAATGGCGAAGGGAACGACGAGAGCGTACGCGGCGCCCGTATTGAACAGACCGACGGCGTACACATTAACGCTCTCTCGGCTCCTGGAGGCATCGATCGGAGAGAATAAACGTGTGTAGTGTGGCGAAGGACTAGTTACCTGGATAGTAGGTTTTCCGACGGTGCATAGATCTTTCTCCACGTCGAAGCTCCTTTGCTGCACGGAATTGAAGCGATAAGTATAGATAGCTACGCAGAACGAGAGAGATCAAACCACGAATCTGCACACTACCTTTTCCGTTTGTCCAGAGTATCCGCCATTCCTCTTTTCTCAGCACCACCACAGCCGGCCACACCCACAACCCGCACGCGGCGCAATGCGCACAGGCATGCGCACAAAGGAAATGCATAAACGAGGGTTATAAAATGAGCTAACACTACCTCCGAAAACTGCTAAGTGTTGAACTCTTTGTAGCAGTCTATCATTCTGAATCCCTGGAACCAGGTGGCGTTGTAGCTGGCGGCTGGGCAGTGAATGACAGCTGCAACCTCTGTGCAGTAGAGAGTTATCTGGAGTCCAAGGCCCACAGAGAGACCGAAAGACATGATCATCTGGTCCATCCACCGACTCATTTTGGGTTTTAGATTGAGGAGCATCCCTATGCCAGAGATAAGCACACTGCTGAGTGCACATGTGCACAACACTGCATCGTTTAGTATGGGTCGAGGTGTGCGTGCAGTTCTCTTCATTACTATACATACCTCTCAAAAGTATAAATACACATTAGTGCTACTATGGGCTCCATTTGAACAAGAGTGCAATTACGTTAGCCCTTTTATATATACTGCCACATACCCTTTAAATTCACTACGGTATATTACTTCAGTGAAGGATGTTTGTACACACACATTAATCCATTAGTGACAATGTGTAACAGCAATTAAATAGAGGGCTTGCTATATATATAGCAACGGAATTCACTAGAACTGCACTTTGGCCCAATACTTTGGCCCACACTCAGAATGCCCACCAGCACATCAAATGACTAGTATATAGTAGTAGTACATTACTTACCACATATCCCGTACTCTACAATGTAGACTGGCATGAAGTAACCCAGTCCAGCACTCAGGAGAAAGTCGTGCTCAAACGCAGACAGGACCAAGATCACCAGCATGGCAGCTCCAGCAGGCAACCCAATGCTCCTTAGAGGTCTGTATACGTAGGCTTTCAGCCACTCCTGAATGATGGGGTTCCACTTACGAAGGAAGTCTGGCAAGCTCTCTGTCCTCCACCATTCCTGTACATCAGACAATACATCCACATGTAAGGAAGCCTTGTAGTGTGTGGACAATCCATCCAAAATCCATAGAGAATTTTTCCCCGTCCACTGGTAATAAAAGGATGTTAGCTGATGATCCTGCATGTTCATTTTTATGGAGTTCTACTGCTATATGGTATCTAGTAGCATCATAGATGTGTAGGACTACTATGATGGCATGTTTTAGCCAGAGACCTCGTAGAAGAAGCAGTCGGCGAACCCGAGCAACTCGGCCCAGCAGTTACTCCAGCAGTGCAGGAGAAAGGTGTGGGAGCAAGCCAGTAGAATGAACCCCAGGAACAGGTTGTGAACTGCCACTCGCCGGATCTCGTCTCGACTGCACGGGAGAGGTTATTGAGAGATTCCCTATTCATTATGAGATAATATTCCAGGTGTGCTTAGTTTAGTTAAGTTATATACTACTTTGTAGTCCAACTTCAAACAACCCGGTGCTAGGAATATACGCTGTATTCTGAGCTGTGGGCTGCGGGCTGCACAGGTATCAGTATTGGACAGGAAGTCCTTATCACAACATCTAGCGCTGGGCGTAGTGCAAATTGTCTGGCTTCCAAAGTTTACACAACAGTCATTAGTACATTAGTGCAAGATGACGCAGCAGAAATTCAGCATTGTGATTGGCTAGTTGGACTACAAATCAGTTAACGTCAGGCGTCTTGGCGCGTACAGGAATCCCCCTCGGCTGTTAACTATACCGCGCCTCGGGCTACGCCCTCGTCCGGTATAGTCAACGGCCTCGGAGTATCTCCTGTACCTATACGTTAACTAATACATATTCATGAATGGTTCCACCGATATTCCCTATAGGTGTAAACCACAGTCTGGCAGTACTATTATTATGGCTGTTGTTTGAAATTATTACTAGAACCAACGCAATGTCAATTACTATAGATCCACGAGTATTATGTACAGTGGTGTATTGTCCTACGCAGAGTCTGAGGCAATGTATTAATGACTTACTGCATAGTTTGAGGCATTCCAAACTCAAAGAGAATCACATAGCATACCCACACCAACACCAAGAACTAGAGAAAAAGAGATAATATCTTACCTAAAGTACTCACGCCTACCATGATAAAGTAGTTGGTGGCTTTTCGCAAGTTCCTCTGTTTCCTGGGGTACCTGTCTCGGTAGAGGAGGACGGGGCAGAAGAGAAAGTAGACGTAGGAGGAAAATGACCCGATTTGTGGCTCCATCTGACCTGCGTACCACACAGCTGGACCTGCACGAGGCAAAATTCGGTGTGCCCCTGTGATTACGAGGACGACTGGCTGGATCATCACATCACCTGTCTCGTCTTCCTTATGCCATGGGTATAGAGACTTTCCTGCCATTTTCAGAGACAAAGGAGATCCATTTGAAAATCAGTATCAACTACGAAAATGAAAAAGTTTGATGCATGGTAATAGATGTTAGGCACATTTTCTGTTCACTGACCTGTTGTAGACAGCAAGTAAATCGAGTGCCGGGTGGAAAATTGATCTCCAGTAAGTAGGACATCAGCCAGTAGCGATACACGATGACAGATGGAACCAGTGGCAGCAAGAACAGGACATGGGCTACTCTCCCAGCATACTTATAACAGAACGCCCAACCCTACATTAAATAATGCATCATACATCCACACTACACTAAATAGCCTAGGTGTAAACTATGTAAAGTGCATGGTTATGTTCTACCAGGAAGAGAAAGTAGACAGCAAAAGAAACCAGAAACTCAATAGTAAAAATGAGTGCTGTCATCAGTAGTTCATTTGGACCACCGATGAGATGGCGAAGGCCACTAAAGTGGCGATTGTTGCTGCATAAGAGGAAAAGTGAATCAATTGTAGTAGATTCTGCTCTCAGTCAATGCAGGATGCAATACCTTCCAGGGCTGTAGACTTCTCTAATTGCCAATGCAAAAGGGATGAGCGCGAGGTGAATGAATTCCAGGTTCAGCAGACCTTCTGTATACGGATTTCTCTCTTGGCTGTGCCTACAAACCACGACCGAAAGTGAAACTAGCTAGCACGGCTGTGGTGAATACGGGACATTGAAAGTGTGGTGAAAAACGGAAAAGTTAAAATAATCTTAGCAGCTATGGGATATATATGATGGTTCAAAGAACAGCCAGATTGCTACCTGGTTAGTAAGGACTCCGTAGGTTTGAAAACTCTCCGCACATCTCTGCCTCGTCTGTATAATAATTATAATAAGCGGGGAAAGAGCCATCAATTTCCGCGGAATATAAGTAGTTATGGGCCGTTAGCTTGGGATTACGGCTTCCCTGCGACGTCTGTTCCATGCTACCTAAAGCTATACTTACCGTCCTGACTCAGCCATCTTTTATTGGACGGAGATGAGTGGATGGAAAGCAGGTTTGCGAATACGCCCTCTCCGTGAGTGCGTAAACAGATTATCAGCGCATGCGCGTTAGGGGACCTGGCCACGCCTACTGAGAACGCGAAGAAAGAACCGTCACAAATGGAGGGATCTGAAGAGGCTGCGGTCTCGGGAAACATCTTTATCGAAACGCACGACGACGAGGGAGAGATCGGAACTCTCGACGAGCCCATTTCTGTGACTTTGGTGAGTCCTATTTATACGATGATCCATAGACGAAAAACGTTGGGGATTCTCACGTGATCTTTACAGGCTCGAGACGTGAAGGCGATTCTCACCAAGTTTGTTCACGTCCTGTTACCAGTGAGGTCCAACAAAGCCCTGCTTCATGATTGTAAGCCCTTCTGCAACACCTGCCTTTCCTTTCTTCTTGCAGAATGCTTAGCTACTTTACGTGTGTCTTGTGGGAGTAGAAATCTAGGTCAATGTGACGTACCAATCCACTTGTTGTTATGGTGCTGACCCACATTCAGAGCTGATGCTCCTTAAAGTGTAGATATGTATATACATTCCATTGTGTATCGATGAACACTAGGTTGAATTCAGGTTGCTGTGTTTTCTTTCAACTCCCCTCTGCAGGGGACTTGTGGGGACCTCTATGCCTCTGTCTGACTCTTTCACTGTAAGTATAATATACAACACACAGCCTTCTATTATGCATATAAACTACCATGATCTATATAGCAGACAAGCTACTCCTCTCTCACCCTCTCTCCCTCCTCCATCTTCTCCCTCTCTTTCCTCTCTCCCTCCTCCATCTCCTCCCTCTCTTTCCTCTCCTCCATCTCCTCCCTCTCTTTCCTCTCTCCCTCCTCCATCTTCTCCCTCCTCCCTCTCCTCCCTCCTCCATCTTCTCTCTCCTCCCTCTCCTCTCCTCCCAGCTTGCTACACGGTCGCTCCACCGACCATTCGGACGATAAAAACACCATTCATTTCGTCCATGTCTTTCTCCTGGTTTGGGGAGGGGCTGGTGTGGTCACTCTCAACTCACAGCTACTCAAAGGAAAAGTGTACGTTGCATCGAGAACATCTATGGATAAATTTGCGAGTGAAGCGAGCCAACCTAGTTGCGCAATTTTTTCCATACGTATGATAGACTCTGCGCATCAACAATGCGCATGTGCTAACATCGTTGAGTGAGACTAATGCCACTTTAACACTTAACCAGCCACAGACACATAAATGCCTCCATAAGTCCATAAGAATTGATGTGGGCATCATACTAAGACTTTATACATAAACTTCTGCTTATTTAAGCAGATATCCAAAGGGTTTTTTAGTTCCCACAGAGAGTATATAGATGTGTTGACTATTGATCATCCTCTGCAGCTCATTCTTCCAGTCGGTGTGCACTCTGGGCTACTGTCTTCTTCCACTGACACTGGCTCTCCTTGTACTGCGGATCCTCCTCTCAATCGACTCCCTAACCCCTGCAATCATCTTCATCAAACTGGCCCTCGTTGGAGGTGCCCTCACCTGGTCCATATGGGGTGAGTTGTTCTGTAATATTATTACAGTGGAACCCCTCTCTAAGGACACCCCTGAAACGAAGACACCTCTCTGACGAGGACACATCTCAAATATTATTACTCCTCCTCTCCCTCCCTCTTCAGCCTCTCTGGGGTTCCTGTACGACTACCTGGCGGTGGATCGAAGAGCTCTTGCCATATATCCCCTGGTCCTGTTCTACCTCAGTATTGGCTGCCTCATTGCCACTCAGAAATCTGGACTTTTCTGACATTCTCTATACAATAGAACACATTGTTATTCTGCACTTTCCAACTATGTTATCATCAACCCTTTGGGTTGGGTATCTTCTTAAATAAGCAGAATTTTATGTATAAAGTATTAGCGCCTAGTATTATAACCCCATATAAATATAATATTCTAATGGACTTATGAAGGCTCTGGACACATTGTGTCGGCGGCTGATTAAGTGTTAAGGCACTCAGACCAAGTCGATGAGGTGGAACTAGTCGTCTTCATCAGTGGTGCTGGCTAAATACAAAGAATGTTTCCCTGGAGAAAAAGCAAGTTGCATATGTGAGGAATCGCTTCATCAACAACTCAACGACAACAGCAGACTTGCTATAAAAACTTTCATTTCAGATATGTTCGTTCCACAATAGTTCTATACCACGTTGCACCTAGAATAGTAGTCGATTATGTTTGTGGTCCAAATTTTAATACGTTATTTCTCCACAAAATGTCACACACACGTGGGAGCAGTAATATACTCTTTGAACACACCGAGGTTCATACATAACGATGCAAGGCAACAAGCCAGTTAAACAAGTATGTGTGATTGAACTCAAGAAGTGCTACAGTAGCTGGCAGGTCAGGTTGCAGTTTCACTGTTGCTCAGTGGAGTTTCCGTTGTAAGTATTCCTCCGTTCTTCATCGTCAGAACTTTCCTCGTCAAAGTCGGTGGCGAGAATCTGGACGACTTTCTCCTCACCACTGCCACCACCACCTCCTCTGTCTCCTCCGCGTTCGCTCCCCCCACTGCTGCTAGTAGCTCTTCCAGCTGCATACGACCTGTGGAATAGGGATACAGTGGAACCGCAGATAAGGGACCCTCCGAGATATGGTCGACCTCTTTACAAAGGACACTAAGTGTTTTAACCCTCCATGCTATTTTTGACCTCCGAGATATGGTCGACCTCTCTACAAGGGACACTTGTTTTAACCCCCATGCTATTATATGACCTCCGAGATAGGGACGACCTCTCTACAAGGGACACTAAGTGTTTATTTGACCTCCGAGATAGGGACGACCTCTCTACAACGGACAAAATCGTTGGCCCCATAGTGTCCCTTGTTTGGAGGTTCCACTGTAGCCCAACCACTGATAAACAACTACATATATAGTGTTGACACTCGTGATACATGCACTTTGTTCTCAGTGCTCAGAGCACCACCCACAGGCCCTTATTTTCTGGCCCCTTGCTCTCTACGCCCAAAACAGAATCAGCAGCACTCGATTATCAGCAATGCTTGATTACATGCCTGGCTGGCTGGGGTAGAGCTATTGTATTAGAGTGGAAGTTGTGGGGCACGATCTGAGTGAGATCAAACGAAAGGTGGTTTTTGATTGAGGAAGAAGGAAATGCTGTCATCTAACCACCTCCCAGGCAGAACCAGGGAGTGTGTGGGTGTGCGTCGAGATTGATGGTCAGGTGAAGGAACCTCGGCATGCTCAAGAAGAAGACTTTGAGAGACAACAGCCAGCGTTGATGGGAACGAGACGCGTTGATTATTAATTAACCCATTCGCTGCTAGCTCTTGGTAATCATCAAGAGAAGCGAACTACTGTAAGCATTAACGGAGAGTTAGAAGAAGAACATGTGGCGAAATAACATTGACAGCTGCTGGTGTTTATTGGGACAAGACTGAGTCTACCGACCAGTGTATGATGTATGATGTTGGTTTACGTACCTCTGTTGTTGTTCATCACTATCCGTCTTAGTGTCATCTCCACAGCCTAGAATCCTCTTTACCACGGACACGAGACTCAGCAGCAGTCCCAGCAGACCGCTCACTATGGCCCAGAACCATACAAACCCTCCCCCTCCTCCACCACCCCCTCCCCCCATTCCTGGCCCCTGGGAAAATGGATAATTATGCCTCCATGTGATTTTCTCCCATACACACTATCAAGTGTGTACTTTTGACGTGCAAAAAACAGTTGAAGAACATGCCAGCATTAATTTTAATTACTGTTGAGCATAATTTTTGATGAAATCTGCAAAAACCACAGGAAACATGGGAAAAAAACGTGTCACACCGAGAGACGGACATACCCGCTTGAACCGTACGACAATCACGCCGGATGAAAGTCCCAGGTCGGTGAGGGTTTCGTCGTCAAGGTCTTCAGTTAGCTCCCTGCGAGGGTAGGTGCTGTTGAGGCTAATATCCTCCTCGCCCACTCCCGTCTCCTGTAATAACGAGCCCTCGTTCATTCACTCCCTATAATTACATAGTCATTCGGAGCGCAAAATGGACAGGTTGGGACAGGGGATTTCGTTCTCTCTTTGGAAGTAACAATGTACCAAAAGTGAAAGTTTAGGGGCCGTGTATATAATTATATAGCTACAGCTAGTGAAGATATTGTCTGATGCATACACGCCGTGAGTTAAATTTCAGGCAATCTCATCCCTACAGACTTTATAGAGTCTTGTAAAAGAACAGTCAACAAGCACAAGTTACGGTGGCTCTCTGCAACGACTTGCCTGCGATACTCTATCTCTCAGGGCGCCCAGTTTGTCCCTGGAATTCATCTCCAGGACCAACTTCACCCCTGACGGGAGCCTCAGCTGAACCCGACACATTCTGCCAAGAAATGACCATCCGAGAGGTAACGATATTCACGATGCCACACTGCATACAGTATAGCCAGTTTGATTAGCATTTCCAAGCAATAAAATTGATTTTCGTTGGATAATTCTTGTTATATATCTCTATCGTCTATTCACCCAGGTAAAGTATTCACTCTCTCGTGAGAAGGAAAAGAAAAAAATTTTTTCCTGCTGAAAAACCTACCACACACAATACTAACAGCAGTGGGTGTTGTATATTATATACAGTGGCATTACCCGATAGCACCTAGAGATGAGGTAGGAGATGAAGAAGATGAAGGAATAGATCGCTGCCTCACTGCTCCATCTGTGTAAACAAAAACGCGTTTGTTCAAATGATGACATAATATGGTGTAGACGCACACACAAGTTGGAAGACATGCTAACTTGTTCAGTGAGGACACACTGTACCTATCTATGATGCTAGGTACCATGTCCATCCCTATATACTAAGTACTACCGTTGAAGAAGAAGAAGAAGATGAACAAAACTCCCTATCATAGCCCCATACATCTATGATGCTAGGTACCATGTCCATCCCTATATACTAAGTACTACCGTTGAAGAAGAAGAAGATGAACAAAACTCCCTATCATAGCCCCATACATCTTTGATGCTAGGTACCATGTCCATCCCTATATACTAAGTACTACCGTTGAAGAAGAAGAAGATGAACAAAACTCCCTATCATAGCCCCATACATCTATGATGCTAGGTACCATGTCCATCCCTATATACTAAGTACTACCGTTGAAGAAGAAGAAGATGAACAAAACTCCCTATCATAGCCCCATACATCTATGATGCTAGGTACCATGTCCATCCCTACCGTACTTACTAACTGCACCTGTCTGAGATGATGTCATCATTGCCTGCTGTTCTCTTGACCTCTTTTCTGCCTCTCTCTCGAGACGATCTTGCCTCAGTTTGGCTCGAATCTGAAATTTTTTTGAAAACACAACTCACCTTTACACTAACTTCACCCTTTGTGCAAAAACATTATGACGGGGACGTTCATAACCATATGAGCCATTCAATGCACATCTTAATAATATGTTCCGCTCCCACTGAGTGTAGATAAACGTGGGTGCTCTATATTCACGCAACAACTCTCGGGAAGCGGCCGCGTACGTAAGAAGTGTAAACGACGGTCTGGCTGTGTGTACACTCACAGCCTCTCTTGCCGCTTTCTCCTCCTCCTTGGCTTTCTTTCTCTCGCTGATCCAGCTCTGTCTGCGGAGGTCTTCGAGGGATTTCTTCGACTCGCACCCAGCCCCCTTCCTTCCTCCCTTCTCTTCAACTCCGCCATCTTCTCCTTCTAATATACGTACCACCACCGCACACAAATACAGGTATATACAATGAACCCTCTCTGGGGTCGTCTAAAGTACTGCATCTTTATTCAGACGAGTCCTTTGATCAGAGGTACAGCTAATGTATTAGAATGTGGTGTGCTTTTCCAATTGGTACCACTTTTCGACTGTTCACGATTGGTACCACTTTTCCACTGTTCACACGATTGGTACCACTTTTCCACTGTTCACACGATTGGTACCATGGAACCTCATAATATAATTGACACTCCGAATAAAGGATATCTCTCCATGTCTTCACTCAAGTGTATTATACCTCTGAACAAAGGTCACCCCTGTGCCTACAAAGGTCACCCACCCCTGTGTCTATAAACGAGAATTCTCGCAGTCCCCAATGTCCCCTATTAAGAGGTCCCAGTGTGTGGCTATCACAAGGCAATGCAATAGTCAATGGAGGAAGCATGTGACTGTCATGTGATCAGGTATCAAGGAAGACACAAGAGACCTACACAATCAAGTATGTCACATGATGTCACAAGGCAATGCACGTGATGTAATAGTCAATGGAGGAAGCACGTGACTGTCGTGTGATCAGGTATTATATCAAGGAAGACACAAGACACTGCACAATCAAGTATGTCACATGATGTCACATGGTGTCACAGACTTACTCAGAGAAAAGAAGCACATTACTTTACACAACGTACACGTGCACACACTCTACGTCGCACAAGTTATATAAGGAAGTTACTCGAGGTCTATTAATTAATTCTGAGTTCACCTCAATTTCGGCCTCCTCCTTCTCTCTTCTCCTCTGACGAATCGTCTGCTGAGCCCTGCAACCAACACACAGCGATGTCACAAAACACATGAGATTCCATCAAATAATACACAAAAGACAACTTAAAGGGCAACTTTAAAGCAGTAAATAGTATACGAATGGCTATGACGAAATTTTCTCAGATCCAGGGAAATACTAAAAAATTTGAAGCTACAAAAATTTGAAGCTACATACATTACATACATACATAAGAGACATGTATTTGAGTCACCGACCTCTCCAGCTTCTCCTCCCTACTTCCTTGCCAAGCTGCCGCTGCACTTTGACCCCTTCCCTCGGCCCCCTCGTGACCCCCACTGGGGGGCACTAATTTTTCCCCTTCCTCCGCCTCTGCCCCCCCAGTGGCCGAATCTTTTCCTTCGACTGAGGAAGGCCGTGGAGGAAGAGGAGGAGGAGACTGGGAAAGCTCTTGAGAAGGCCGCGGAGGTATAGGAGGAGGTGGCTGGGAAGCTCCGGAACCTTCCGGTTGGGTGGGTGGGGCTTCGGACTGGGTGGGTGGAGTTTCAGACTGAGTGGGTGCGGTTTGTGGAGACGCCACAGGTTCCAGTTCTTCGTTCAGTTTCTACGTCGCATCAGAAAGACAGCCACATACAAACAAACTAGAAACACCAAATGTTCATTATAGAGTGAGTCTTGGGCATAAAAGCACTAGTGTTTTATAAAGCCAATGTATAGTGGCAAATTCTGTGTACCTGAAAAGCTTCTGTCAGTTTTTCTTTGAGTTCATCGGCGGTTTGTTTGCCGTTCATAATTGCCAGGGCTTTCCCCGTCAGTCCAATACAGAACACACTCGGGAAAATGAACACCGGGTCTGGCGGAGTCACGTTAAGGTTTGTTTGACAGTGAGAATGGGGTTAAAGTGATTGCGGTGGATACGCAGCAGAGAGAGGGTTAATGTGAACGTTCCTAGTCAATGTGAGAGACAGTATATAGAAAGAAGTGAAGTGTGGAAGAGTGTTAATGTGAATGTGGGAGCCAGTAGCATTAGGGTTAAAGTGTATGTAATGAGTTGGAAGAGGGTTAAATGCGAACCGGATGTGACATTATAAATCGTGAGCCAGATACATACTTGGGAGAACTGTTGGTGCTCCAAACTAAATAGAGGAGGGAGAGGGAGAGGGAAAAGAGAAGGGGAAGGAAGGAGAGGAGAGAGAGGGGGATTGGGGAGAGATGAGGGAGAGAGGGGATGAGGGAGAAGTGAGGGAGAGAGGGGGAGAAGTAAGGGAGAGGGGGGGAAGAGGTTAATCAAAACACAAAGTGAGAGAACAAAGAACTACACATCAGTGAAATCCCTCTAGGTATCCATCACAAAAAGAAGAAGATGGCAGGATATTAGGAACCCACACAGGCTCTACTCCACACACATTGTGTCTATGTACATACACGGCAGCAGCAAGGGCCGTTGTACACCCGCATCTACTATCATCCAACAACTCAGTGAACCACCCACTGCTAGTACTATATATCACTCCCTTACAATAATAATTGCCCACATGTAAATAAAAATATTAACCGTGGTCCCACTGCAATACTCATATTTGGGAAGGTTGTGAAACAACGTCATTCCGCACAATGTTAAGATGGGTTATTGGCACACTAAACACACACACACACACACACACACACACACGCAGCAAGTCTTTGTGGCAAAACCACAGGCTTGTATATCAGCTACACAGCGGATTTGAAACTCCAGCAGTTTCCAAGAATAAGAAACAGAATCCATTCAACATCCTCTTCTACTACTTTGTACCATCTTCATATCCAAGCAGATACTCTAACTAACCTATCCAAAATCCAAGCTTCCGTATTGGCCCAGACAAAACACGGCACGCAATAGTTGACACTAGCAGTCACATGAAAAGACAGCCAGCAAGCGAGGAAAGTCCCAGAGTCTGAGTTACATACGTAATATGGCACCACACGCAGTGCCACACAGATACCGGACAAACAGCGATATCAACTTTGCACCTCGTGCTTTACGAGTCTGTAGACCACACCCCCTCGTTCCCAACATCACATATTGAACTCTAAATGTTTCCAATTACTAAATGGTACACAGTCATTCTTCGCGGGAAAGTGCTCCTTCAAAACGTTCCTTTGGCATTGCAAAAGTGTGGGTGATATAATCCGCTCCCTGCTGTCGCTGTTTACTGCCCTCCAGCTCTGTCAGTAGGTCTCTTTCTTACGAAGATTCACACCCAAAACCGCACTGTATATACAAGTGACCACTACGGTGATGAATGCACTGCAGCATCGGTGCCAATGTCAGTTACCACTGAAAAAGGAAAAGCGCCTGGTGTCCACGCAGACACTTGTATACCCATGCAGCGCGGTCTGTAGGTCTCTTTCTTACGAAGATTCGCCCCAAAACCGGCACTGTACAAGTGCCCACTACGGTGATGAATGCAGAGAATGCACTGCAGCATATTAGACATGTATCTAGAAGTCGCTGGCATAAGAGGATGTCCCATCATTCGGTCATTAGTGGGACATTTGATCCATCGAACCAGAGGCCATTCATAACGAGTGCCTTCTCTCATAGTCCGTTGCTCATGTACAGTAGAATAGTTGCAGGGTGTACAGCCTTGGGATTCAGGACGATGTAATGCTCATTGAGTCCAATTGAATTGTGCAAGAAAACATGATGTAATGGCTAATTTTCAAAGACTTGAGTTGTTCCATTTCGGTGAGTGACAAGGTTGGTATATACTGTGCCTTGAACAATGGTAATGGCGTTACACCATTTCTAGAGTGTGACTTATCACCATGCACGGTCACGTGTGAATTTCCCCATCAAAAACTGTTAACTTTGGGCCTTTGGCACGACTGACCCACCTGACCTAGCGTTTTGCATACTTCTATTCTACCTTGAAAATGGCATTTAGCAAACCCCAACAGAGTTAGACAGATCCCCTAAGCCGACAAAACGTGTGATTGAAAGTGACACCTCTCAAACCCACTCGTTGACAAACACGTAATCTTACGTACGCGGGAGGGCAAAATCAACACGAAACGACATCACACAAAGCGTTTTCATCTCCCAGCAACCGCTTGCATCTGCATAAGCTAACACACTTTGCACTTCCACAGAGTGTTCTTACTCGTCATCAAAAGTGTTGTTTTTTCTTCGATGCTACGTCATAATTTCCTAACAAACATACCACACATGGTAACTGTAAAGAGCTATGGTATATACTCACTTATATCTTGGAGGTCAAGTTTAGGTTCACAAGGTGTATGTTACATCATAGGCAGTATGGCTACACTGTATTACATCATAGGGCTCTACAAAACTTATAGTACCAACGGCTCTATTATATACAGATACGTTACCAGTACTGAGCTATCTCTATCTGCTACTTGGATCACCGTTTGTTCTGCACCAAACAACAGAACATTACACTGTACATGGAAACATGGAGACGTGTTGTACAATAAATGTGATGTTGTTGTAGTTGCTCGTTAAGGATGTGGATGATGCATAGCTATTAATTTATTGTCTGCTGGTTTTTTATTCATCTTTTACACGCCGTCCTCCTACATGAACACCGAGCCAGGTGTCTTGGAACACGACGCTAGTCCAGACATGGGCAGAGAGACAGCCGAACTTGTATGATGAAAGCCTGATGCATGCCATACCTATGTATGTATGTACATACTAACAGACGCATATATATAATTATATATACATCTTTGGCCTTCACAAGCACGTCTGTAGACACACTCATAGGACATACTGCACACTCCAGTGAATCAGAGCAAATCTTACCGGAAAACCGTTTGCAGATTTCACAACATTTGTAAAATTGCGGAATTATAAGTTCAGGTACTGTATGTATAAATCAATCCCAAAAAGTAATTCTCCCTAACCATAATGATATTATATACCCTACGATCCTTTGATCAACGGGTATTAGCATACCCTTGGAGTATGAGGAGACGAACAAACGTGGCCACATCAAAATGAAAATTTTGGAAGTGGAGGCTGCAATCTTCACGTTTTTGGCATGACGCATCTGACCTCTTCGAGGGCGGAAGTCTATGGAATTAGGTCTCCAGGGATCTGAGTAGCTGCCGCACTCATTTTGGCAGATTGCACCACACACAAGCCAATCACGAGTCACGTAAATAGTCAGATGATTAGGGTGGAAAAACGACTGCTCCATTCCGAGGCTCGTTACTGTTAATTTTCCCAATGAAATATGACCTTATTTACTCGATTGGGGAGGTTAAATTTTGGCCGCACAAAAGAAAGTGAACACGCAGTTCGAAAGTATAATAATAATAATAATACTCAGGTGGCTGCCATAGCACTAGAGCCATAGACCACGCACCCAGAGCAATGGGCGGAACCGTTAACAAACGAACATACACCATATGAACATGCAGTGTCTGTCTCACCTCCCAGACACCTCACGCTGGGATTATCGCCATATAACCTAACCTTTCTTAGCTCCCAAACATCCGAAATAAAACCTTTAAGAAGGCGAAGCAAAGAACCAAATTTATCCTCCCACAGCTCACTACCCAATATAAAGGATGCTTTCCTGAAACTATCAAGCGACTGGAAATGCTCAAACCCATCATCCCCAAGATTCTCCTACAGGGCAACTAAGGAATTGCTCCTAAGACTACTATATGCTGGACACTCCCACAACACATGACTCACACTTTCACACTCATCACACAACAGGCACTCCTTCATCCCCTCCCTCCCCCTATGCCTACCGAGTTCCTCATTTAGCCCATGCGTGCCTGACCTGAACTTAAACATTAATCTAGACCCAGCATCACTTTTCCCATGCAAGTACTTTTTGAACTCTACCACCTTGTTAAATGTCTTATACAATAACAGCTTTACTTTGCTATTTAGCCCCTCTTCAAACCTTCTAATCTCCCTCTCATTAATGCTGTCCCCTACTATAGACAGAAAGCCCTTCAAGGAGCAATCCCCATTTTGAATATCATGCAACCACTCTGCCTTGTCCAGATTTAATGACGAAAAGAGATCATCAATGACCTTACTCCAACACTTCCTCTGCCTGCCTCTCCGTGGCTTAAAATTCCATTTCTGATTAAAAAGCTTCTTTGGATACCTATTGCCTGGCAATGCCGCTAACTTATACCACCTATGGGGGCTTGATACATTACAAGGGCGTAGGGATAAGAATAAGTTGAAGTTCGAAAGTATAAACCCCAGCAAAACGGGAAATGGTTAAAACTTCATCAAAGACGTAAAATTGAACCACATAAAAGAAAGTACAGAGTACAGCAATGTTTAATAAAATCTGCTGCTTCATCTGCTGAAAGCAGAGCCCAGCTTCAGTGAATCACAACAATGACTGCACCATAGCTTATACTAATGGCAGTGGTTTTCACAGTACATATATAAGACTTCGTACATAATAAGATTTCCTACATACCTGCCCTTGGCAATCTTTATTGCCACTGCCTGGTTACTAGACATTGTGCCTCGCACCTGTGGGGAACAGAAATTTGTAGAGAACAGAAATTTGGAGAGTAGAGAAATTACTTGCATCACTGGTAGTGTACGCTATAATATAGCAGGCAGAAAACACATTGTCGCAGCAGCTAGGCAAAAAGTGGAATAGCTGGTGGCATATGGTGGCAGGCATTTCCACGCACGGAGGGTGATAATATTACAGGTAGCGTACAGTGTGTTTGCATGTGCCTGTGTGTTGTGGCCTGCACCGCACACACAGAGTGGAAAATGCAAAGCGTGTGTGTGTGTGTGTGTGTGTGTGTGTGTAGGAGCGAGTGTTTGTGTGTATGGAATGCATACTAGAGAGCTGTTCCACGCTTCAGTTGTGGTTGAACTGGCCGGGCTGTCATCTGTAGCACAAAGACAAAAATTCAGAAATTCAGCCGCAGTAGCTTTAGAAAGGGTTAAACGCCGGTCTCCACATAGAGTCCTACTCTGTCTTGTGCAGTCTGCAGCGGTCCGGAGAATAGACTACGTTTCTACCATTTCCAAGACCCAGACTTGGCGTGGTTTTAATGGGTCTTGCAAATTTCAGTCACAGTGTTTCCATAATACACTAATAGTACATGTCAAGACCACACAAGACCAAAGAAGACCATTATGGAGACCAGCCCAAATTAAAGAATAGGTAATACATCAAAGGTGTATATACAGGGAAACTCATAGGGATAAGTTAAAATCGAAGGCTAGTAGGAAGAGAGATTGAATGGCTGCCCAGACATGAAAGCAAGGGCTGGACCCGGAGACACAGACAGACACACAGAATGCAGCCTGTGATGAGACAGGAAACCCAGGAGAATCCTTGGAGGGCCGATGACCATTTCCTGGGGCCACAGGCTAAATTAGTCAGTTTACCGTAGACGTAAACAATAAACAGTGTCTTGTTGACTCGGGAAGCTGCAATCGCAGCAGGTACACCTCCTGAAAACCACTCCATATCTCTACAAGGAAGAGAGAGGGGGAGAGGGAGGGAAGGGGGAGAGGGGAGGAGAGAAGATGAAGTAAAAGGGGAAAGAGGTAGAAAAAAGGGAAGAGAGAGGAGAAAAAGCGAGGAGAGGAGAGGGAAGGAGGGGTTAGGAAAAAAAGGGAGAGACGGCATATGAGTATCAAAATAGACTCATGTAAAACAACAGCTCGTGCTTTACTGTACATACTATATAGAAAGAAAGGAGAGAAAGAAGTGACCTTTGTAGCATCATTAAAACACACAGGACGTGTAGGCACAAGCTCGAACGAAAAGTAAAACAGGTTTCCGCAAAGTGTACAAGACGTGATCCACCCATGGCAACCGGCTACATAAACATTCCCCCTGCCATCTGGCCGGAGGTGGATGTTTGACTACAAATGATACCCATTTGTGGGCAACAATTTGTACACATGCAGTTCTACAATTGAATTTACTGTTAATTTCAAGGCTGATATATGATTGTCCATAGCCATTTTTGCAAAGTATAATAGAGAAATCTTTTCAAGATTGGCCAACTTCCGTATTTGTAGAGCAACATTACAGTATAACTCCAACAGATGATTATGGTAAGTATGAAAAAGTCATTGAATTGACCATAATACACTCACATGGTACGCTTCTGTAAAGGGATGCGCAAAACACTGGTGCACTCTAAATAACGCACACTTCAAATGCGCTACGGTGGTGTGCGGGCCCATAACTCGGTGGGTATTACGCACACTTAACCTACCGTCAGGTTTGGTCCAGTTACGGGATTGGAGCAGGCAAAGATCGCTCCACAAGGGGGTATACAAGAAGGCTGGTCTGAGAAACAACTTCAGCACGCAGTGCAGTGTCCCCGCGCGCACGTGCATTAGTTGTCGTCATTCTGACGTCACACCACGATCAGCTGTTTTTTGCGCATGCGTATGCGCGGCAAAGCGTAAAAAAGCCACGCTTGTCGGTTTTTCGTGAGAAAGCAGAGTATATAGAGTTTGAGGGAATTGTGAGGGATCAATAGGTTCTCCTTGGTAAACCAAGCTGAGTTGGCATTCCCTGAACTGTGTAGGACAGTAGGAGCGACCAGTGTGTAGGTCACATGCAAGCAGCCATGTCTTCTGTGTTCCAAATCTCGCGCGAGGAGCTCCCGAGCCCTTCCCCGCAGAAGAGGCCCACGGGCGACGGGGACTCGGGGTACCACGAGCCGATAGACGACGCCGCTGCCTTCGAGCAGCTCCCGCCTTTATCCCTCGCATCCTCTTCGCCGCTTTCGGCTGCCGCAACCCCTGCACAACTTCTGCAGCATCAACACCACGTGGCAGCAGGTAGCGGGATCTATCCGTACAGGACCCGCTCCAACGAAGTCGTCTCGTCGTCGAACGACTCTGCGTACGATACGACAACGCCCGAGTATTCCCCTCTCTCGCCGACTCCGCGTCTTCTAACGGACGGCGGGAACGAAAGCGTCAGCTCGAACGGCAGCTGCACTACGCAGCCCGACTCCGGTGCGGTAGTGCCGGCCGACGGGAGCCGCAGCGACAGTCCCTACGAACATGTGGAGGAAGCTGTGGTGTCTTTCCTGTCTCCCTCGCCCGCTGGCTCTGAGGAAGACGTTTCTGGGAAAGGTGAGCGGAGCTTCAGCTTCAGTTTTAGTTTTAGTGCGGAAAATTAGATGAGGTGTAACCTAAATTAGCACCTTGGGGACAATGTGTGGTTTTCCATCCAGTGGGACATTGCTAGATTGTATTCAGGGCCTTTGTGTCTGTTGTGTGTGCTGTGTGTGTTGCTAGGATGCTGTGTGTGTGTGTGCGCGCTGTTCTGTACCCACCATAAAGCGCCCCGTGCTGTAGTGGTGGATTTAGTTGTCAGCGATTGAGGCCAGCTAGTACTTGCAAAGATAGAGAGGCATGTACAGTATAGAATACGATGTTTTCTCTAAAGAAATGGCGACGGCCGATTGGCGTTAGTGCCGGTAAGTGCGGTTTTATAGCAAGGACCTCTAATGGTGTGCTTGTACAATGCACGCTGTATAATAGCTTTTAAAAGTATTCGACGAGTGTAGCTGTGTATATATAGCCTCTTTTCCATGGTAAATCTGTGTGTGATGTTTCTCCCGTGGGTGCACACGTATGTGTGGTCTTTCTCCATTGTCTTACGTCTGGCAGTTCCCCCCTGGGAGTGGCATGTAATAGTGTAGCTGTGGGAATTGGCAGATGCTACCAGATATCATGCGAGCCTTCCTGCCTCCCTCCGAACGAACAGAGCGTCATTCACTGAGAAAAATGCGACGCGCAGACTGTTGTCCTCGACCCATTCACTCAGCGAGAGCCCTGCCAACACTCTCTGTGTAGCCGGTACACTGCGCCCTGATCCTCCTCCCAACTTCAAAGCCAGCGATACGCCTCGTCAAGGGAGCCACCAGGACTAATTGTAGAATGGAGCGACAAAGGTACGTAGGGACCGCCGTTGCTTCTTTGTGAATTAGTTGCTCCATTCTTGAGGAGATTTGCCAATGTAATTTGACAAATTAGGCTAGATTGAAAAAAGACACCTGAATTAAAAGTGAGCACGAGCTTGTAACTTTAGTCCGGGTATTACGCTTGGCCGTTTTGTTGTGTGGGTTATGAACCGACTGCTACTACGAGAGACAGTCTACAATTTGAGAAAAGAGTTTGTGAAGATCTGTGTTGCATGTACGTCATATGGTTGCATTATGGTGTGGCATAGTTAGGTGAAGTGTCCTTAGCAATCTTCCAAGATGGGCAGAATACTTGCAAGAGAAACTCGTCTAATACTGCAAGCCGTGCGGTGTTTCCAGTAGATCCATTACCGTAAATTGGTCAACAACGCGCAATCTAATGATGTTAATTGGATTGTAGGGGTGCCATGCATTGACTAATGGTCGGAAGGCAAGATCTGCAGATGCTGCAATTCGGCATCATTCTTGTGGTGTTGCGTGACTTGTGCATTTCGTAACACGGCACTGGCCACATAGCAGTGGGCCTTTTCACATCGAGTGAAAGTTGCATACACCATGCAATGGTAAAGTTAGATGTACATTACCCATACTGTAAGTGACAGATGTGCAATGTTATAATAATAAAATTATATATACAGCAGTGCGTTCTGAGTGGTTTTTGAGGCGGTATAATAAACGGTTGGGGGGTCTCTAACAAACGATTGTGGTTTTCAACACCTTGTTTCCCTCGCTATGACTAAGAGTGTTGTGTGTTTGTATTACAGTGCCTATATCAGTGGTTGATGCATAGCGGGTGTAAGTAAAGTATTAGGACACCGTTCTAATCAGCAATGTTGCAAGACATATGAGAGTACTTTGGTGCTAGTTGCAAGTTGTGCTGGCCTTTTATCTAACTCCCTATAAGGACAATCACTCCCCATAGCATCTGCCACAACACAACACACGCAGAGCTTCTATATACCATACTCCAGATCGATATATGGTCCAGATCGATATGGCACGAGCCAGGCTACCCAGTAACTCATCACACACTTCAGTAGCATTCCGCAGCATTCCTCGCAGCGTTTGTATGCAAACACACTGGCTCTAGGTCTCCTACAGTCCAAAGTGTTGGGATTCATTTCCTGCTATATGCATGACTTAGAGTTTTACACTGGAACTGTACGTCAATGTTTGTCAGTGGACTTGGTTATGCACCTTTTACGGTGTAAGCTCTTCTTGCCATTGTAGTGGGTTTTATGTGAGTATAGTGAAGTATATATACAACGAGTTTCTTAACCAACTGTGTATGTGTGATACAGTGAGACCATATTTGCACTAGAGGGGTATATATAGCTGTGAACATTGACAGTCAATGGTTCTTTTGCTGTCTTTGAAGTTGTCTGAAGAATGCAATTTAGCCTGTATCCTGTACAAAACGTGCATATTACGGATGTGTAGTACACATAAGGTATTGCCTGCACACGGCACATCTCTGGACCGTGTCAAGAGTGGGCTTTGTAAAGCCATTGGTCTAGCCCTGTGATATCTCTGCTGGTGTGCCTTGCTCTGCACCCCCAAAGAATGCCGAGCATTTCCACTAGCTCTGTATGTGCAGAAGGCGGAAGGGTATTCGCACGGATGTAGCAGCACGCCGGATATAGCAGCACGCCGAGTGGTGGTAGATGTGTGCACCATTAAGACCCGGCCAAGATTTGTATGAACGGTGCCAAGGACATCACGTGGCTTGTGGTCATTAATATTGAGTGAGCAAACCGCACTGAAAGAGGTTAGGAACTCTGTCTCCAAGGACACCCTGAAATGAGGACACCTCTCTAGATAAGGACACCTCGCTAATTAGACGCTCATTCTCTCCCATTGGTGTCAGGCGAAAGCATGAATTCAACCAGATGAAAAAAACACGACATGGGTTGAATGTAGCTTTCTAAAGAATACGGAGGTCTGATTTCCCACGAGAGACTGCCTATTCTGATCCCTAAGGACATGAACGCACAACTATACCTTTTCCCTATTGGTTATCCTCTGGTCAGGAATGGAGGGCAATCTCACTTGACGCGAGGGTCTATTTATACAACCCTTTGTCTATCATAGCCCCCCAAACATCTACAATATGCTACCATCTACATCCACATATTATACTACTGTAGCATAGTGCCGTAATTAGCGGATTGATAACCAGTTTTTAGAAGACAAGTGTATTCATTTATGAAAACAGTGTATATATCATCTCAAGGTCTGTAAAATAGTTAGCGTACCTGTACATACATTATACGTGTACTGTGGAACAAGAAAATGTATAACATGTGGCAGTAAAAATATTGTCAGTCAGTGGGTGTGTGTGTAGTGTATAATATGCACAGTGTATCCAAACTTGCATGTCTATATTTGAAGGTGTTTATCGCGTGGAGCTGTGCATTCTTGGGCACCACAGACTGCGGTTGGGGAAGTGCCGGGTTTTTTTAAACATCGAGAAATGTTAATGCGGTGTGTTTTTCTGTCGAGCGGAAGGGGAAAATATGTGAAAAAGATCCCTTCCACATACTTAGAATCGTAGGCTTTTGTTTGTTAAGCGTGTTTTCCTTCTTTCGGTTTGGAATTTACACGTTATCTTTCAATTTGTGTCACGCGTCCTACAGAGTCTGACGATGCATTTGAAGAGGCTGGGAACAGTAGCCCCGAGGAAGACGACTGGCGAGCAGTGGAACCCAGACTGTGAGTGAATACTGGGAGGGGAGGGAGGGAGGGAGCGAGGGGAGGGGAGGGGCAGAATGGGACATACATTGGCTTGTGGGGGTGTATGTGGAGGAAGAGGAGGGGGAAGGGAGGCAGATTGAAGTGAAGTATTGCACGCGCTCTCGTTTTCTTATTTCTCCCTGTGAAAGCACGAGCTGTTTAGCTTTCATGCAGCATGATGCATGGTCTATCATACGTATACATCTGACGTTGCATGCAACTTTGTCTCACAAACTAAATTGCATCGTGTATCCCATGACCTCAATTTTCTCTCCCTCTCTCTCTCTCTCTCCTTCAGTTTATACCCTGCAGTTGCAAGCGCCTCATCCACAGGCTGCACTCTGCCCCACAGAGGTGTGTTTCTGGTGCACTTCAGTGCCAGTTTATTTTCGCTCTTGTTTTTCATTCAATTCTGTTATCTTTCCGTTCAGATCGAAAGCAAGCCAACTCACTATGGACGAGAGTGAGTTGTTGATAATTTCACAGACGTTACACTAGGCTTCAAAAAAAAGAATTTTCAGTTATGGTGGTTGTTTTTTGTAAACTGAGTCGCTCGTCACTTCTCTCGTAGCCTTTGGATACGTTAACCCTCTACGTTCAGACTGATTTAACCCCTTGTTAACTTGGTTTTATGTACAGGTACCATGGTAACCTGTCTCGGGAGGATGCAGCGGATTTGCTGGGCACGGCCGACGGTTGCTATCTTGTGAGAAAAGGCTCGGAAGGAGACTGCATTCTGTCATTCATGTAAGTCCGTTACATCGCTCTCATGTGGATCACATGTAGATTACTTGTAGATTACTTATAGCCTACTTGTTTATCTGTTAGACTTGCTGGCTCTATAATAAGCAGTTGCAATACTGTCTTGCTTATAGCCAGAGTTCATAATTATCTGTCAGACTTGCTGGCTCTATTGCAATACTGTCTTGGTTATAGCCAGAGTTCATAATAATCTGTCAGACTTGCTGGCTCTAAATCAGCAGTGTGTTATATCATTCAGCTATTGTGTACATCCACCCCTAGAGAAATCCCTCTGGTCCTCTGTAAGACTTCTGTTTTCAGACGGGTTTCCCTTGAGGTGAGCTTGAGGTGAGCATAAATTGAGACCCTACACTGGACTATTACCACTAAGC
>CASHTH010000008.1:0-19518 GCA_030341885.1 Geodia barretti
CGTGAGATTTCACTCGTGTCATCCCTATATAGAGCGTCTACCGACGCTCTGATATAACCTGACTGAATTAACAGTCTCATCAAAGTATTTCACTCCTTTTAGCAACGATGTTAGCTAACACTAAATTCGGTGTCGAGTATGAGTTTTATAGAAATACATCATTATTGTTGACAAATTCACAAATATGACATAATATAATTATAGAGAACAAATGTCTAATTTGTTTACACTTCTCTGTTAGGTGGGCCTGGTATAGTTTCTGAACAATTCTACTCTAGTAGTAGTAGGTCTGTCCACATCTGATAACTGGGATAATATAGTATTGCTGTTCATGATCATTTTCGTAATGACTAGAGTATTCTTACTGCACAGGATTAGGTTAGTGTTTGAGAACTTGCTGATGTAATGTTCCTTAATAATATGAATTTTCCTGCACTTTGCGCCAAAAAGTGTGCCCATGCAAGCATTTCTTAATGCCTTGGACTGGCGAATAAATCGTACCGTATGAAAGAGTTGGCATTGTAGACTTGAAAATGGTCTCTGTTTCTGGAGGGCCTCTACAACACCTCGGTAGCTACTGGGAGGCAGGGTTTAGGAGGTGTGCATTGATTCGAACTACTTGTCTTCTTCCCGTAGCTCTGGGAAGAAGTTTTCTTACACACATTGCATGTATTCTCTTGAAGCTTGTGATGAACTGGAGACTGTCACGTAGAGTCCCATGCTGCTCTTGAAGAGGTAGTTGTTCCTCTACATACAGGATCTTTTGCAGAGTTAGCACCTCTTCACTTCCTATTCTTGACCACACATTCACATAAAACCTGTGAGATGACATTACTGGATGATTTATTGATTTTTGTGCATTCATTTTAATTCCACAGGCTCGAATTCCAAAATCATTGCATACATCTGGATAATAGTTCTTGGGGTAGTGTTCACCAATTGAGAGTGGTGGTTGGTGTTTAAGCTTTCTTGTGCAGTTTACAAGAGTCAGAGCCTGTTGAACTGCTGGAGTGTGCATGTACCTCCCATGCAGCATGACACAGGTAACGGAGGAATTAAAGCAAAGTCGGGTGATAAATTCCTGCAGGTTTTCTTCACTGAGTTCAGTTACTACAGGTTCTTCAATCATCCCCAGCATTTTAAGTGTATTGTTTTTTTACGAGACAGCGAGAGAGAGACTCAAGAGCAGCAGGTGAGATCATATTGTCGTGGAGGTGGAGGCTAGCAAGACAATGGTTGTTTTCAAGAGCTCCACATAGTTCTTTGACTCCTTCCTCTCCTATTTTTGTTCTTGTCAGATCCAACTCGACTAGTTGGGCCGTGTTCAGAACGTTTGCCAATTCTTTTGCACCAAAATCAAAAATATTGGAAATTGATAAGTCAAGGACCTGCAAATTCTGATTATGCTTTAGAGTAGCAGACAATGACTTACAGGACTCAATATGAAATTGTTCGTTTAGACCTAGCCAGCAATGTTCAAACTTTCTCAACTTCGAATTATTTATCAGTCGATCCACTAGCATTTTATCGTAAAATCCAACAAACAGTCCCAGTGTTTGCAGTTTTGGACATGCTTCAATAACTCTGGCTAACTCCTGCATGTCGGTTAGAGGCATGGCTGTGTGCAGATTAATAGTATCTAACCCACATGCATATTTGCCATCCTTTTCTATTTTGAAGATTGTTTGCAGAGCCAGTAAGTCACTGTGGTTTAGATTTCCCCTCATTGAAAGATAGGACCCCAGCAGAGGAGCCAGCTGAGGGTTCCCAGCTTCATAGACACAATGTATTAGCATCAGGGTATGAGACATCTCTGGACCATGTAATAATGACATAACCGCCTGTTGCCTGTTGCCCTATAAACTGTTGTCCATGCCTTGCACTATAGTTCGTGCCCCAAACCAATAATCTTGTCTGTTGTTTAGGGGTGGGGTCCATATCAAACTGCTTCTTATACCTAAAATACTCCAATACAGCTCCACTTTTTATAAATTGACTGTGGAGACTTTGGTCCCAAGACTTGACTAAATCATTAAACGGCTGTTCTTCAGTTGCATTATGGCCAGGACTATGTTCTTGATCATCTGGGCAACTTTTTAACAAAGTCCGATGCATCCTTTGTGCAACGTGCTCAAGTAGGATTTCATCTGGCTCATTAGTTCCATACTCTTTTACTACTTCTTCAACAATTGATTCATAAAGAGAAATTAAACTTGTTAGTTTTAGTTCTGGCATGCCTCTGAATCTGCAACAATCTCAGGTCTGTTTGCATGTTCAAAATAAATGTTGAATAGTGTCATTATCTCGTCTAAAGTTAATGTCTCATTTACCAGCATATTTTCTCTTATCTTCTCAAGTTCTGTTAGATCACTAAATACTTTATGATAACAATTCATACACTGCATTGTTGGGAATGGCTTTGCAATTACATTACTTCCCCCTGCAACAGACCCAGACCATCACTGCCTATGTTTGAAAATGAATGTCTTTCTTCCATGGTTGCCTTATAAGCCATTTCACACAATTGGTAAAATTTTGGCTGTAATTGAGGTGGAATGTCAGCCAAGGTTAAGAGGTTGTCTTCGATGTCAAGTATATCTTTCTCTTTGCAATAGCGATACAGACAAGAGAGTGCAAGCTCAATTACAATTGCACAGAATGACTCTGGCAGGGTTTTGCTGCAATCGTACAAGTGTACAACAATGATCAGCATGAGGGGAAGGTAACAATTTCCTTGAAGTTTTGGATTTCTTTTGATTATTGTGAGTAATTCTTGGGCTCTAACAGACTCTTCAAAACATCCTTCCACATATGCCTTGATTTGGTCTGGAGTAAAGCCCAACAGTTGCACATGAAGTGCTACATATGGCTGGAGATTTAACGTTGTATTGGATCGAGATGACACTAACACAACTGCATTGTGTAGTGGGCTACGACCACCTTTGGTGACAAGGTTTATAAAAATTGACTCTTTCCGAAGACCTTTGGGCAATTCGTTCCATCCTTCAAGTATCACCAATACATCTTTTCCCTGCTTTTTTTTCAGCGCTTCAGCCTCTTGGCCAGAACAATAAGGAAGTATTTCGACTAGGGATTTCCCCTCTTGAATACTTTTATCACGTAATTCGATCATAAGCACATGGCTGAAGGTCTTAAATAGAGCCCCCTCCTCCCACTGCTTGCAAACATGCCAACACATTGTTGATTTCCCTGACCCTGGAGCACCTTCCATGATAAATACTTTGCCCTCACCTGACTCTATTTCTTTATAAAATCTGACTAGTTCGATTGCTGCATTTGCTTTCAAAACGTTGGGAATATTTCCTTTTGTTATGTCGTTAATAAACATCGGGTCAACTTTAGGACCCTTAATCATTGCTAGTTTAACTAACTTTTCAGTAGGAGGTGGAGGCCAATCAACTACAGATTTTAGCCTATATTCCGAATACCTTCTCTTTAGTGTGTCCCTATACTGCTCAAGAACAGACGGTAATGGTCGACCAGGCTCTGTCTGGGCATGGAGTAGCTTACATGCACTGTCAAGGGCATCAATTTGGTTTAGCTGAGATAACGCCCTTAAAAGTTTGCTATACGTTGCCTTTGATTCATACATACTATTCCACTGCAGCATTAGTTGGTATTTCTGATTATCTAAGTCAAGATAACGTACTTTTATTTCCTCCACTTCTTCATGGAGCCCAATTTTTCCTGCAAACATCTCCCACCAACCTTTGCCCAACAATCTTGATATTTGGTGCAAATCAACTTCAGAGACTCGCCATCTTCGCTTGGATAACGGAACCTTCTTGACCAGGAATTTTCCACTTGGGGCCGTTATCTATAATAATTATAGCACAGGTAAAAACCTTTGTTTTCATTCAGGTTATCATACTCACAAGTCACAAGAGGGCCATAAACATGCACTCCGAGCTAGGGGCAGGACTATATTATTATATATAGCACTACATGTACATGCAAACACTTGTGTCTGTTTGTCACCCTTTACACCTGACACAATCTAAGGCTGTTCCAGCAATAGGATTATAGCAATGCGTAATGAAAACCTTCTTTAGCTTCTAATGGTTGTGAAATCAAGCTGGGAACTCAACATTCATTCATCAGAATGTCCTATATAATTATAAACTGACAGCTTTAATATTCAGTGCATCCTCAAACTTATCTTCAGGAGAGACAATCTGATGCGCGTTAGCCAGGACATATAAAAAGCGGACAGCCCTTGAAAAGCGCTAAGGTTGAGCCTGAAAAGAAGTAAAACCTCCTGAAGCGAACACCTCGAGTGCCTCCAACATTTCGCCACTTAAAACAGAGACTGAGATGGCATAAATGCGTCAGCCCATTTTGGCTCGAAAACACTATATACACAGGAAGATGTATGATGGTCAACCTACAGGCGTCTGAGCGGTAGAATATACCCGAAGCTGTATACAATACGTTCCGAGCCCGACGAGGAAAACGGCTTCGAGTATAACATACCGCTTCAGCACCAGTAGGTTAACTTTTTAAATACTTAGCTACACTTACATCGGCCATGGTCCGCACAAAAACAAGGATGCTCACTTCTCTGTTGAAGGGGGGTGGGGCTCGCTTCTTTCACACGCAATAATTATTCATGCGCGTGGGATGCGCGACACATTGCCGTGCCCTGAACAAGAGGTGGTGGGATTTATCCCACTGGTATATAGAGGTGATTTTCTTTCTTTCTATATACATCTCTTTCTAACCTGATTAAATTAATTGGGTGAATGGCATGTCATGCCTTTGAAAACGAAAATGTGTTTATCTGAGTAACCCAATGAAGAGAGCTATTCCTCCCAGCACTTACATCCTAAACACTCAATGAATAACTAAATAAGCAAGTGCACATGTACATGGAGTGGAAATCAAAGAAAAAGAGCATATATACCTGCAGAGAGTGAAAAACATGCAAAATACCCTAAATAGTCACTCCCTATTTGAATGAATCAGTGTTAATGTGAGCGGATGATTGATGTATAGTAAAGGAGCTATAGAGGAGGAGGGTGAAATGTGAGGGGTAATTGTCAGGTAGAGGGTGACACTGGGTGGCCGTGTACCCTCACACGGTACACACACGTGTAGAGCTCATTGCCGTGGTTGGAGAGAAAGTCAAACAGAATGTGGGTGTAGGCTTTCCCCTCCTGCAAGAACAGACAGAGAGATAGGTACACAGAGACGAGGAGGTGTGAATCTAGAATACAAGCTGATTGGCAGGTAATGAAAAAATCATGGGGTTTTAATGCAGGGAAATAATTTAAACCACACCCAGGAGGCCAGGACAACACTTGGCAAGTCGTAGCACATGGGAATTGCCAAAATGTGGCAAAAGACATTGTTGCCATACTAAAGACTGCACAGTCCAGACGACTATACAAAACGACTAACCCTATTTTGCTGAACCACCACAGTGGATACTGATACTGTAGTGAGTCTAATTACAGGCTGTTTCTAATGAGTCCACTTACATCTCTGACAGGGAACTCTTGAATAGGTGTGCCATCAATGGTGTAGGTAAACTGCCCCAGTGTTTCTCCCTCGTGGACCAGCTCTGTCTCATTCTTCCCCTGTTGGTGTTTTTGTGTGTTTGGTTATGTGTGAAAGTTTATGAACTTAAGTGTCAGCTCTAACCCAATACATGTTTTATATTTGGTTGTGACGGTAGTATGCATGCAAAAAAGTTAACCTACATCCTTACTGCCTTGTTGTGACAATATTAAACAAGATACACACACCTGGCTTGGGCCATATATGTATACCTGCTGGCATCTTCTCCCCACCACCAGGTATTGTGTGGGCAGCTAGGCATGTGGGTGGTTTTTTTTATTACTAGGGATGGCAAGTGGCTCTATTAAATGTGTGAGTGTGTGTGCGCGCGCGTGGGCGGAGGGAAAGAGGGAGGGAGGAGGACTAACCAGTATCCTGAACTCTCTGGGGGCACTGGTGAGACTGCCAGAGGGAGTGAGGTCCTTGGGGATGTGTTCAACTGTCACACCTGTCACCACCACTGCCTCCTTCAACTGGAGATCAGAGAGATGGACATTTACGACGCAGTGATGTGTGCCAGTGTAGCTATACTACTTGTGTTTTTCAGTCAAGTAATGTATACAACGGGTGTTTTTCAGTCGAGTACAACACACTGTACGACGTTGTAATGCACTGCTTTGATAATACGGGCTCCTTGATTATGAAATACTGTGCTGAAAATTTCCCCCAGACACGAGTTCTGTATCAGTTTCTTTTGCTAAGCTACCTAGATGGCAGAGCTATTGCACCACTGTGAAGGCATTTGGCAGGTATGCTCATCAAGCTCTATTGGTAGGGATCACTTGCAGTGCGTAGCTATCCAGGCAAGGCACCAGCTTGCTTTGCTTGCCCAAAGACTACTTGTAAAACATTTGACATTTGTAGTACATCTTACCCTGATCAAGGCATAGCCTGTAACCCCGTTCATGGCCCAGCAGTCACCTGGATATACACCAGGCTGTGGAGGGGAATTATAGTCTTCATACTGATATACGTACATACAGTTCAATACGTAATAGTTAATGTACGGAAGTCAGTGCTGTGCGCGTAATAATGGTACGAGGGGCGTGGTCGAGATAGTCATACAGCACGAGGCGCAGCCGAGTTGCTGTATGATCTATCGAGACCACGCCCCTCGTACCATTATCACGCGCACAGCACGTACTTCCGTACATTAAGTTATGTATTGTATGCGTGGGCGATTCAAAAGGCGGCAACCAGGAAAACCGGCGGCATTCAGAGGACGAGAAGCTCGCGGAGCGCCCTTCCAGCAGCGGTTTGTGTCACCGTCTGAGTCGAACTCCGTCTACAAAAGGCCGCCGAGGGCGTCATTCCCGCAAAGCGTACGCTAGACCGTGTATATAGTTCAAAAGGCGGCGGCCAGGAATATATATATTTTTTCAAGTTCAGAAGGACTAGAAGCTCGCGGAGCGCCCTTCCAGCAGCTGTTTGTGTCACCGCCTGAGTCGACCTCCGTCTACGAAAGGCCGCCGAGGCGTAATTCCCGCAAAGCGTACGCTAGTCCGCGGATATAGTACAGTTCCGCGCGATATAGTACAGTTCATTTAAAAACCGTTCTGTATAATGAATATAGTACTGGCGGCGCCTTTGATTCGCTCACGCAAAATATAATAATGTACATGTACAGTAGTGTAGATGCTGTACGCATACAGAACGAAAGCCATGATACAGTTGTGTGTGCGAAACTTCAAATATATGGTTATGATGGCCCACGCAACATGTGTACCCACCCAATAGAAAGGCTTTGCAACTTTGTTGCATGGTCTCTCATACCCATACATTGTATCTTGAAGAGGCTATAATATATGTCTCATGCAAAAAAGTTGCATCTTGTATCAGGGCATTAAGTTCTAGGAATGCGCACGTGCATATTTTGCTCGCGCTTGCCAGCCAATGTGTAAACAGTCCAACTGAGGCTGCTCATGCGCGCGCTCTACTGACTGCGTGCGAAGCCAGACTTCCTTTGAATCTGCGCGCACGGCGGAAGCTAGACTTGTTACGAATGACGGAAGCTGACATTCCCTAAGCGTGACTAATTGACATTCTTAAGCGTGACCGACACGTACGTACGTACGCATATCATGAGAATACAACCCGGAGTAGTTGCCTCGCGCTAATGCGCTCGGCAACTAAAAGCCGACAAAAAATGAAAAAGCACTAACGTGCAAACCCTCGGTGAACTGTGCATGCGCAGTACTGCTAATTGATGGGCTGGGCTATGAGTACGCGTGGTTTCCTGCTAGTAGTCCGCGGAGAGTCTGACACAGGCTAGTAGATAGCATGCGGGAGTCAACGCGCGGTCTTCGTTGTTATTTCTTGTGACTCCAAGGTACACAGAGCGAGCAGATCAGGTCGAGGCAAGCCAGCGGGATTATGCATATTGGCTTTTTCGCTCGTGTTTCATGCCATAACTCCCGAACGCAGCAGTTTCAGAGAAAACCCTACATATCTTTCGACCTATACCCGACGCTGAATACGTGGTATTGTTTGTGGAGCAATTGAAGTGAGATGTCGAGTAATGGACTGACAGACAGACACACACGACAACTACTGTAACCCTCGCTGCGCATGGGCACCGAGGGTTAATAATGAACACGTGGTTGTAGGTAGGTGTACAGTGTACCTGTATGATGGCCTTGGGGGAGCTGGGGACAGTCCAGAGAGGGACACCCATGAGACTGTATGTCTCCAGGGCAGGTGGGTAGGTGTCAGAGCTGCTCACCACCACACCGCCAGAGTTCTCCAGAGAATAGTCAAACTTGGCAATACGGTCGGCACTGTATGTGGCCAGTGCAGTCCTGATGAGCTGCTCCACCTCCTACATGTATATACATACAGCCAGATGATATACCCTCCGGTTACATGACATTGTGCCCATACCTTTCTGGTGAGTCCTGAAGTTGACACAGCTCTTTCTTCTCCTGCTTTCTCCAGCTCCTGCAAACCATTAGCTAGACATAAATCCTTTTCCCGGCTTTCTTAATAAATAACTGCCCTGGGAAGGATTAACCCATAACGCTTCAAAGGCTTGGTGAGCAGCTATAACATTCAAATCAAAACTTTTTAGCTCTGCTAGTGATACTGAACAAATGAAAAGCACTGAAGTGCAAACCCTCGGCGAACTGCGCATGCGCGGTATATTAGTATGCGGTCTCCCGCTAGTATATAGCTCGCAGAGAATCTGACACGGGCTAGCTACAGTAGTAGATTAGCATGCGAGAGTCGATACACGCCCTTCGTTGTGACTTCTTGTGCCTTCAAAATACACAGAGCAAGCAGACCCTGTCCTGTGCTAAATATAAGCGCATGCGCATTTTCCGGTTCCGCAGCGATAAAAATGGCCGACTACGCATTAGCCGTACAATGGTGGAAGCGCTCTAGCTTTGCAACGGAGCGTTTTCAGAGAAAACCGTTCGAAATTTGGGACCTTCATTGCCCGTTCGGTAGGTGAGATGAAAGAAGATGAAGAGTAACAGACACACAGACAGACAGACCCAACTACTGTAACCCTCGCTGCGCATGCGCGCCGAGGGTTAACTAGTACTTGGGAAACGTAACACACAAGAAGCCTTACTAACATTATTCCCATACCCCACCCAGTAACTCTGGAGAGGGTCTGGAGCAGTTTATTTGTGGTGCTAGTCCCCTAACGTGTGGCCCAGCTCAAGTGGGTCATGTGATTGCCGATTGCATAAGTTTGCCTGACCTTTCCCGAGCTAGTTGTTATCGGCCTACTGTAGTGGCTTTCTTCAACACTACTAACCTGAGAGAGCCACAGCCAGAGGACACTGGTGTCACTCCCCACACTCTTCTCCATCTCCTCCTGGAAGGCTGTGGCCAGGTCCTCTCTCCCCAGCCTGGCCCCCTCTAGTGACTCCAGTCTCTCCACCACTTCCTTCCTCTCCTCCTCCTCCACTGACTTCAGCCGTGCCACCTCCGACTTTATTGATGCCAGCTGACTCGTCTGTGAGTCTGCCCCCTTTGTTAGGTCGCTGATTGAGGCAGAGGCTGTCTGGAGCTCGAGTATCAGTTGCAGGAGGGACTCTGTGGCTGTAGTGTTGTTGTCTTCCACCAACCTCTCCAGAGCCAATAGCTGTGTGTGCACATATTGAACATGTAAAACAGTGAACTGTACTACCAATAATTATATAGCTGCACCCCATGCACCCAGTCAAGAACATACATACTGCTCACAGCACCTTCTTTGAGAGTTGATTGTCTCTTGCTGACAGTTCTTTCCTCAGGCTATCAACTGACTCAGTCACTGAAGACATCTCTTGAGGAACCTGCACAGAACACAGAGCAATATGTGCAATACTGTTTAATATCACTAAGTACGGTAGTACTTAGTATATAGGGATGACACTTTCAGTTAGTCGTTAGTTGTTTAGCTAATTCCCATGGTCTGGCAGGCAAACTTTAAGTTCCTGTAGTTCTCGTCAGAAAACTACTGTAGAACTACAGGGAAGTTGGTTGAACCTTGGGTTAGACATGTTCATAGGCTGGTGCAGTACTGTCTCATTGTTACTTCTCCAGCTAACCCCTGGTGATTATCCCAATGACCTCTCACCAGTTTCAGCCACTCTTGTTTGGCAGAGTTGAGCTGTTGCTGTATGTGGAGCTGGACCATCTGGAGAGCAATGGCCTCAGTGATGAACGTGGACTGAGACTGATTCCACATCTCAACCAGTCTCGTCTCCTGACTCTCCACCTCTGACAGAACTCTCGACAGCTCTATTCCCTGTGGTAACATACCCGCCGTCATTCATACATACACTATAACAATTGTTATAGCCACAGGACACACCGCCAATTGGTCATAATTACTACACATGCACACACACCATGTATATACATATACACTAACGTAAATGTTAGAGGTATCGTGCTTGTCTCTGCCCGTAACTGTTGCTAACAGGCTAATCAAATACATTACATACAGATAACTGCTTATAGTACAGGGCCCAAAAATTCCCCTGAATGGCCCGTACGGGGTGCAACATGGCGCTAATGGGAGTAGAACGTAAACGACTGTTCCCTTGCATGGGCTGTTCAGAGGAGAGCCGAATACACTGTGTGCACCTTTTGATCAGATTCAGTCCTCAACTGCTGTAAACCTTCTTGTGATGCATTCCGTTCCTCTGTCAGTCTGCTCTCTACCCATTCCTTCACCACCTGTGCCACAATAAACGTACCCTCACACCATACAGCATTGTACACATAGTACACATGCATATACAGTACATACACGTTTGATCAGTAGTTTTGGAAGGAATTGTACAACTTTCAGTCACCAACACTATCTAAAGGTTTCCTCTATCGGATAGACAGTATGCCAAACAGACTTTTCCTACTGAAAATGTTGGTTAGAGAACGGATACACTTCCACATGCTTGAAATTGGTGACACACATGCACTGAGAATTTCCCTCTAGACTTAACAGTTAAGGAGGGGTATTCTACTCTAGAGTCCCAGACTCCACTTCACCTTGTCAACATGTTCCGCCACATGATGGTGAACGTCTTTGGAGAGTGTGCTCCTAATAGAGGCAGCGATCTCAGAGCGGAGTCTGTCCAGGTCAGCACCAGTGATGTTGAACTGAGGAGAATCTGCAGTTGTTGGCACCAAACCACCTCCTGCAGCCACATTGTGCATGCTCACAGATGGTTAATGAAAAGCACTAAAGTGCAAACCCTCGGCAAACTGCGCATGCGCGGCACCGCTAATTGATGGGCTGGGCTATTTGTAGTATATATGCGTTTACTCCCGGAGTAGCTCGCGAAGAGTCTGACACGGGCTAGCTACAGTAGTAGATAGCATGCGGTAGTCGATAAACGCCCTTCGTTGTGACTTCTTGTGCCTCCAAGGTACACAGAGCAAGCGGACCAGGTCGAGGTAAGCCTGTGTTAATTTGCATATTGGCTTGTTCACTTGGTTTTCATGCCATAACTTCTGAACGCGGCACTTTCACAAAAATCGGCATTTTAAAAATGAAGCGGGTGTAGCGCTGAACCCGTTGGTGTCGCTATTTTACCTGTTTGTCGCGCGTGGTGGCAGAAAACGTGGACGGACGGACAGACAGACGGACAGAACAAGTACTGTAACCCTTGCTGCGCATGCGCGCCGAGGGTTAATAACAAACACCAACACTACACCACAAGCCATCAGGTGCCCAATGTGTCAGATGAGGGAGGAGGAAGGGAAACACCCCACTATGTGGTAACCTATCACTCCACCCATGCACCCCCAAAAGTGTTTAGTGTATATACACAGATTGTGTGGAACAATGTCCTTGTTGCTAACCTTGTTGACACATACAGTAGGTACACACAATTATATGTAACAGTAGTTACAGTGAAAGTGAGTGTACATACCAATCATAGCAGCAATGAGAGAGATGAGCACCACTGGCAGGACCCAGAACCTTAGCCATGGCCTCTGGATACACAAACACACATTCAGGAGGGAATCAGTAACATATACACGCAGTGAGCAGCAAGGTGTCCAAAGGTAACTGAATTGAGTTAGAAACTCACAGATGCTGCGTGGGTGCTCCAACATGTTACTGCAGTAAACACCATATAGCACCTGAGACCATTGGGAAAACTGTATTCAGTTTGCACTAACCATTATCGGTCAAGTCACACTACAAGCTTAAAAAGTTGATAGAGGTATACACTGCAGTCAATTGTACCTGTGAAGTATAATGACGTCAAGGCAGAGGACTGCAGTTGCAGTCAGATAGAGGAGAGAGCCCAGTTTGAACAGGACACTCACCACACCACCTACCACCATACCCAACACTCCTCTCCGGTCACCTTCTGTGGAAATGCACACAATTAGGACAGTTACGCAACATGCTTGAGATTCAAACAAGTCAGTGCCTTAGGAGGCAAAGGAATAAACATTACAGAGCCGATATTCTTACACAATAAAGTGTACTGTACATTATAATACTACCAAGCACATTTTAACTCCTGGTGTTACATATGTACATAGAAATCATGAACCATGTGATGTTGGACAAGCAAGCAAGCTGCCACTGAAGCAGCATCAGTGTTGTTTCATGGTAGTAACATACATATACATCATGGTGGTGGTAACATACGACCAAGTAGTGTAACCATTGATGCACATGCATGCCAAGGATAGGGTAAACCAGTAAAACAGCTACCATGGTTCTCGCAAATGCAAAACCACCCAGGCAATAGCAACTACACCACACGTTAGGTATAATACGGACAAAGTTAATTGGTTACACAATATATGTATGTATATGTACAGTATAAAGTCTTCCTGGCATATGGGGAAGGAGAATATTGGATGGTAAGTAACATAGAGAAATATGTAAAAGTAATACCACGTGAAGGAGTGGCAGGAGGTGGAGACACACTCCGAGTTTGTGACTCAAAGTCCTCATCCTCACTCTCATCTAGACCTGTCACAACATCACAGACAATACACGAATCACGGGGTGTCCACAAAAGGCAACATCAGCATTATTACGACCCTAATTGTGCAGTGCATAGGACAATGCCAAAGGCAACACAACCGTTATCATCTCTGTAGAGAGAACAACTGTAAGAACACACAATGTGTAGCAGCACACATTTCGTACCATAGAGATGTTGAGGGTCGGGAGTACCGAAAGGTTGACCCGAAACAGCATCTATCTCTTCCCTACTGTCACCTGCAATGATGTACAGATTCACACACTGTATACACATTGTAAGTGCTACAAGAGCACAAGTACCTGAATGTCTGGAACCAGTGTCATCTTGCCCTAGGTCAAAGTATGCAGGAACACTCTGGCCACTCTCATTGAGGATACTGGCATTCTGCTGCTCCAACTCCTTCATGTAACCACTCAGGGCAGGCCGTGACGTGACAGACTGGGTCACAGTCAGAAGTGCTGGTCCCTCACTCCTCTCTCGACTGTACCGCTCCCGAAGTCGAGGACTCCGCCTTACGTCGCCCTGGGGCTCCTGCAGCTCTTCCAGTCGCCGCCTGGGATGGAGATTCCAATTAATGCACACTCACACCATGCAAAAGGCACAGAATTCTTACTTGCTCTTTCTTCTTGAGGCCATCTTACACGCTCTCAGGAATATTTTTTTGCTCGGTGAAGATGGAAAATAAGCCTGACTGGGTTAGTTGAAACGGGAGAGAAGGCCGCCGAGGCGCCGACTATTTTCAAATTTCCTCGTGCGGTGTTTCACGGTATGACGGTATTGGAATGGCGGCACGACGAGGGCGATGGTGATTACGTCACTAGACTTTGGGAGATCAGCACGTGCGCGGGCCGAAAAAAAAATTGCGAGAGAGGACGAGACCGAGGACCAGAAATGGCGGAAGGCCCATACCATTTGTAGATTACGACGGGAGTACAGTCACCTTTGCGGTTCCTCTTTATCCACATCCTCTAAGGAAGACTCTGGCTACCAGTTACATTCCCAGAAGAGTTTGTAGACACGTGAGGACAGCCGAAGTTGATCTCCAAGAAGGACCTCTCCCCGTTTGGACGCCCGAGTTTTCCCCTGAGGAAGTGACTGTAGATTCTACCAACCTGGTGTTTTCTTGGCGTCAGTCTCGTGTAGGTATATACCTTGGACCGTGTTGAGAAACATGGAGGCTGTCGCATTACACGATTTCCACGCCACCGCGGAGGACGAGCTCTCCTTCAAGAAAGGCTCAGTACTCAAGGTGAGTGTATCTGTGAGACAGAATTATTTCTATTACTGACATCATTACACAGTTAGGCTTATGTTAGTAAAGCTGTACCGAGATAAGTACATATGTCTAGACCCACACTCCCGGTTGGCTGGTCTGAACCTTGATTTAGGGTGTAGCTGAGTGTTCAAATACCATGCTAGTATCTTGTCAAGCACGTCTGTTGTAATGGAGAGGACCTGGGAGGTGTGTACATGTGTAGTCATATTTGGGAAACTGGTTGGTGAGCTTGTGCCTTGTGTTTCTGTTTGTACCCAGACTCCCTTGGCAAACTGTGCTTCTTTGAAACACTGCTTGTAAGCACAAGCCCCCTCACGTGACCCCTGTGGATGTGTACACAATCTGACCTAACAATACACTGGCTACTATATAGATGTACTTTTGTACATGATACACAAATGTATGCACACAGATTCACCCAAGTCTGAGCCTGATGTTTGACTGAAGCAGACGAGCAGTAGTAGACTTGGAGCACTATTTTACACACAACACTGCAGCCATAGTGCATAGCTGGGGAAATTGGGGTAATGACAAAGCCAACAGCATTGGTTGTATGACTGATTGCATGAGGATGCAAGACTGCGTCCTTTACTTCTAGAAGAATGCTCTGCGTCTATATTGCGTGGTATATACATATGTGAGGTTTTTCTGTGTGAATGTGTACATCAACAAAGTCAAAAGCTGCACATGGAGTTTTACCAATGTACGTATAATAATACTCTAAATATTGAGCTCTATGCATAACAGAGTCACAGCTGTATACTTGCTCAATTATGCCGTACTCTCCTACCATACATGTATGTATGATCATGGACTGCATAATTATAGTAGGCATGTTATAGTTGGTGTTGTGTACAGGTAATGGTGATGTCATGCATTCCTTGTGCATACATGTACATGGTGTTTTGACTTTACTGAATGCCCTGTTAGTACCCACAACTGCTTTCATGCCTCATGTGTCAATTCCTTAATATTTCCAATTTAGCTTGTGAAACACTACCCCTCAGATCACTAATCCCCCATTTTGTCTACTCTTGGCTCTGGGTGATTCAGTACTCATGCAAATTAGCCCAGGCAGTGTTATTCTAGTGTCTGATACGATAAGTACATTGTAATGTATATTTACACAATAGTGCCCATGTTCTTGCTGTAATGTACGCGTGCATGCATAGACATGTTATGTGTCTTGTTGTAATGTGCAACTGTGTATACTGTGGTCACAGAATAACAGAGTTTTGTTGGTGTGGACAGATTTGTTCCTGTCAGTGTATACAAGCCCTGTAATTACGCCTCAGTGCGCATGCACAACGCAGGTATACGCTTACATTGAGCCAACGCCCAGTAAGTATAGTGCACACGCAGCTTCGTACATACATAACGTGCAGCCAAGCGCATCGCCGCACTGAGGCACCAGCACGAACCAGCAGTACGTACCTCTGTTGCTTTTATAACCTACTGTTACAGGGCTGGCGCCAGACTGCGCCATGGGGCATAGTCCCTCTATCTCTTCATTTGTTCCCCTGAATATGCTTCCCAGGGGATACTTTGACCCCCAAATACATAGTATGCGTCATGTTGTTGGAACCATCTTAGGGGGCTGATTGTCCCCCAGCAATAAATTAATCTCTGGAGCTGTAGCTCTGACTGTATACATCAAAGCTGCTGCCCTTTTGGCACCAGTGGATGTAAGCAGAGTGTACGGTACAATAGCATGTTGTGGGTCTTGTGGCTACGTTGCTGGTTGTGTGGTTGTGTAGTGGTCTGTCCTGCTGCGTTGTACAGGTTCTCAACACTGAGGAGGACAAGCACTGGTACAAGGCCGAGCAGGACGGGAAGGACGGACTCATACCAAAGAATTACATCCAGATGAAGCCCCATGAGTGAGTTATATAAAACTGAGCTACTAAAAGCTCAGTCTGTGGCTGTCAAGTCAGGGTCCAATGCTGGGCATGTGTTATAAAGTTTGCTCAATTATCATATAGCCTTCATATATGGCCAAATTCTGTGTATTTTGGTTAACTACTTGCTTCATATCTGTTGGTTGCTTAGTTACGGTAAACAACTGTCCATAAAAGGTTTCAGCATCATCCCTCGTGCAGGCTGGCTGCTTGGTGATGTCAACTAAACTCTGCTTTCAAATAACTTTCTTTGCTCATAGTACATATATATTTGCATCCACTATTGTGCCAAGGTTTCACACTTCTGGGTGCCGTATGTACATACGTAGTAGATTGTACTAAGAAAATGCCAGCAAACTGGAAAGTGTTCTTTCTCCTACATACTATAATACCTCCGTGTATATTTCTCATTTTCCTGTCTGTGCCGTCTTTGTAACATACTCTGTTGCTCACTGGTGAGCCAGGGGCTGGTTGCTTTGACCATGCAAAAAGGGCCATCCTCCCCTATTCTTCAGAACATAGAACTGGCTCTGTTGATTAGTTAGACCATGGCCTGACCCATCAATTTAGCTGTGCTTTATGCGCACGCTTTTTGTACACATTAACACGCTGTGCAGTCCATTTTGCGCTTGGGCTTTGCATTTCAGTGTAATTTTCATTTTCTGTTTCAGGTGGTACCGTGGCCGAATAACACGAGCGAAGGCAGAGGAGATACTGAGTCAGCAGCCTCACGACGGAGCGTTCCTCATCAGAGAGAGCGAGAGCACTCCCGGAGACTTCTCACTATCTGTCAAGTATGTACAGTATGCTTCCGTTTCTATTTTTAGACCAGAGCACTTATATGTGTGTAAAAATAGCACAGCACTATTCCTGAGTCTAGTGCATGATGTAATTCTCTTGTGTTGATTGTTTTCCATGGATACATCCTGCACTCCAGGTAACATCACAAAAATGACCACATAATTATGACAAGTTGATCCACCAATAAGAGTATAGGAACCTTTTCATATAAATTTGCAGTAGGCAAGATCTAACGCTCGTTGAAACAGTAGTGACGCTGGCTAGTGGTATGCAGTGTGTCATTCTCTAGGGCTGTTTCTGTTTGGGCATAAACTAATTGCGCATATTTTTCGAGTGCCTGTTGTTTGTTGTTATATACATAGGGACAGTTTCATTTCTTCCTACAAGTTTATTATTAGATGGGCTTAGAGAGCTCTGTCCATGTGTGTAAGAGACCATCAGACTCTGGGCTATTTTGCTTGTCCCTATATATAGGTGTTTGTACATTTGATCTTATGTGTTTGTTGCATAATATGCGGCTGTGTACTCATACATTGTATGACATGTATACTCTGTGCACCTTTCTAGAGCACCAAGTGTTTTGGTACTTCACTGTTCTCATTGCCTGCTCAATGTACATACCTGCAACTTGTATATATAGTGATCTCATTTCCTGCCTGGCCCTGCTGTAGCACAGGATGTCATATATACACACACCCAAGTCTTTACTTTCCCCTGCTTATTTCCCTGTACAGCAAACATACACCCCTATTCACTGTTCTTCTACCTGTGTTATTGTAATGTACATACAAAGAGTTTTAACTAACCGACCGTTCCATTTTGTTGCAACGGCGGCATGATTTCAGCGTGAAAGCAAGTGAGGGCTGCACTTGGTGTATAGTCGAGCTGTCTTGTGAAAACTAGAGCAGCCTACTGTTGACCATACGCACCATTCCTCTCGAAACACTTTTGAGCATAACCAAATAGACATTCATTGTTGGTGCAAACGGATCAGATGAAAGCAAGGATGCATGCTGTACTTGATGGCTCCTCCTGTATACCGATGTGCATTGTACATGTACATTATGTTGCATTCTTCTCCTCAAGGTTCGGTTGGGGTGTTCAGCACTTTAAAGTCTTGAGAGACGGAGCTGGAAAATACTTTCTGTGGGTGGTGAAGTTTAACTCCCTCAATCAGCTGGTGGAGTATCATCGAACCTCCTCAGTCAGTCGGACTCAGACTATCTACCTCAGAGACATGGTGAAAGAGGTCAGTTAACCAACTTACTTCACTTAAGTATTACAACTGGACTCTGCCTAGAATGTGTAAAGTGGTGTGGTTAGTGAAGTTTATGCCATTTTGGCTGTGTAATATGCTCCCCACCTTCCTGGCGTACAATTTTTCAAGCTACATACATGTAGGCAGTGCATGCAGTTTAGGAGACTGTAATGTACAGTGAAAAGCCAATTAATCGTTTTAGACAGGCAGAAGCCTATTGCCGGCTCAGCAATTTCTACAGCTTTACCATTTTGGCCGAATAAACAGAATTATGCTCTCGGAGTAGGACGCCATCTATGGGTGCGCTAGTTGGTGGTCTGGAGCTATTATTGTGTAATAGTACCCACATTGAGTACATACAGTTGTCCCCCACCAGAGAACACCCAACACCAAAAAAAAAAAACAATTCTAAAACAACAAAACAAAAAACAAACAAACACAACAAACCAATAAACAAAAAAAACCACACACCAAACAAAAGAAAAACACACAAAACAACAAACCACAAAAAAAAAACAAAAACAAGAAATAACAAAACATACAACACAAAAACAACAACATCACCAAAAAAAAACCAAAACCCAAAAACAGAAACAATAAAAACAACAACAAAAAAAAACAACAAAAACAACCCAAAAAACAATAAACCAAAACAAAACAAAACACAAAAAAAAACAAAACAAAACCACAACACACCCACAATCAAAACACACAAACAACACACAAAATCCAAACAACAACCACAACACAAATAAAAAAAAAAAAAAAAACAAAAAAACCACAAACACCCCCCAACAACCCAACACCAAAACCAAACACCAAATACAACCAAAAAACACCAACAAAACCAACACCTACACACAAACAATCACACAAACAAAAAAACACCCAAACCCCACCCACCCACTAAACACCCCCAAACAACAAAACCACACCCCACAAACCACCATACCCACAACAAACCACCAAAAAAAAACAAAAAAAACAAAAAAAACCACACCACCACACAAAACACCCCACACCAACCAACAAACCCAACAAAAACAAAAAACCAACAAAAAAAAAAAAACAAAAAAAAAAACAACAAAAAAAAAAAAAACCCACCAACAAAACCCCACACAAAACCCACCCCACCACAACAAAAACCAACCAACCAACCAACCACCCACCCAACAACACACCCACCAACACAACCACCACACACCCACCCCCACCACCCAACCACAACAACACAACACACCAACACCACAA
>CASHTH010000009.1:0-21967 GCA_030341885.1 Geodia barretti
CACACTACTACCTTCTCTCCTATATACCTCAGCCCTTGCCACCTTTTTTACAACCTGCTCCCACTCCTCTACAACTGCACTGACTAACCCACTTCCACTAATACCCTCACTCACTTTCTCCCTGATGCTCTCTGAAAAGGATTCAACCTCCGCTTTCAAGGCCTCCCTATACTTCGCTCTAACCCCCTCATCCAAAAATCTGTCTACACGCCACTTCCTTATTGTCCGCTTCTGCCTTTTACAACACTTCGTAACCCGGCCCAACTCCAGCCACACTAGAAAATGATCCGAGGCACCAATATCAGTTATATTAACCTGTACATCACCAGATTCCCTCATCAACTGCATATCCGTAACTATATAATCTATCACTGATTTCTGCTGCAGGCTCGGCCTTACTCTAGTCCACTCAGGCTCCGACACTAACTTCCTACCATTACATATCACCAGCTCCACCTCATTCAAGAATGAAATCAGCCTATTTCCACTGGCATTACAAGTCTCCTCCCCAAACATCCCAATGACATCATCAACATCAGTAGATCTACCCACCCTCGCATTAAAATCACCAAGAAGAACAACCCTCCCCTTCTGCATGAATCCAAGCACATCCTCCTTCAACTTGACGTAACTATCCTCAATAACAGAAGCACAAGCACTATCTGTAGGCATGTAAATGCAGCACACATACAATGCTTCCCTCCCTCTCCCACCTCGAACCTTCATCCACACGCTCTCCTCATACCTGACTTTACTTACAAACTCTACCTCGTCTATCAAGCACTCCCGAACCAAGAACCCAACCCCTCCTTCCCATCTACGACTACTCTGATTCTCGCGAGGCTTTCCAAACCATCTATAGTTAGTTTTGTTACAGCAAACAACAAAAATAATTCCCTTAGGCGACCACATGCTAAAGCCCTCATTCGGAACGATTATGCCCAGAGAATTGTGTCAGGGTCATTTCGTGGTATGAAGTTCTGGTGCAGCTTCTGTTCATTTCTTCACACGGCTCACCAAGTCCTAGTGCTCGTATGTTGAGAAATGCTGATTTACTGCTAAATTACTGCCCGGACAGATTGACATTTCCTTCCAGGCTTTGGTTTCACGCAATGCTCACGTTTGCTTACCTAAAGCGTGTTAGATGTATTGATGCCTTTGTACAACTGTAATTAGCCACTTTGCAGCCTTTGGTGGCATAATAGTACTACAGACAGACTGAAACACTAAGTACTGTAACCCTCGTTGCGAATGTGTGGACCCCTCATAATTATTATAAGCATCATCAAGGTTACTTTCGGGAGGTCCAAATGGGGTCTAGGGTTTTGAGATAGTCCAATCATACACAGTAAGTTGACATAAGTAGTCTAATCACACACAGTGAGTTGTATAGTGTTATATGTACACGGAACCATGAGCCACTTATGTAAGGGTGGCAAAGGAGCGTTGCGTAAGGTTATGCCTTAAATAACCCATGCTGCTGTACAGATTCGAAAACTCACAAATATTTCAAATGTTTTTGGAGGCCAGCCAGACCGTATCACAGAATAGTGTGCTGTGTTTCGATAAACTAACAGTTGAATGCTCTTCGCCGCCAGAAGCTCATTATATTCTTTACATAGGTACTTACTTGGATGAATGAATTTCCTGCTGGATCGTCTAATATGATGCCTACATCAAGTTTTTTGCCGTTAATAATCTAGGAAAACAGAAATATAACTGCTAGCTCAAAGGTGTGAACTGCAAAAAAGCTTTTGGTACTGCAGTGCTTTATCCATAACTCGTGAAAATACAGTGCCTTACACTAGGACACAGGAAACTGAGTTTTTGTTTTTACGCTTTGGTCTATAGCTCTCCCGTGCAATAGCACAAGAAGAAAGCTATACATGCCCAGGACCTGGTGAGAAAGCTATTTGTGTTACGCTTACACATCTCCACACTTTAATAATAGCACAACAAGTTCGTGCGTTATGTATAAACTATACATTACGTGAAAAATGCAGCTAATTGTTGGACTGGGCTAGTGATCACTGCCATAAAGTTGCTACATTGTAAGATTATAAAAAAACCTCTGACAGTTTCTCCAAAAACAGAGTCAAATGGGAAAGTTGCACTGAATCTCCCAGAAATGGATTTGATCTCTGAAGCTGCATCTTCATCTCTGATAGCATTCCTTCCACAGTTGTAAACCGGCCACCAACACTTGAATGAGAGCATTCAAAATCCAGAGATGGAATGTGTAGTACACATGTTTCAGACTACGAAAGAATGTGTAGATGATGAATAATAATTATAGTCTGATCCAATCCAGATTTCCAAGTAGAAAATTTACTGTGCCATTTACTGTACTTTGTGTTGCCTATTGTGGTTTTGGAGAGACATTAGGCCATAATGTGCTCTAGCTGCTTACTTACAAAGATTACATCCCGGTTCAGATCTGATATGTTTGCAATTCTGAGCACCGTCCTTGTACCAGTTTCAGAAACCCCACACCCAGACTTGACTTCATTGCTATTATAACCACAGTAGTTACATGTGGTGGCCATTATTACAACTTGCTTGAAGTGGGGGATGTCTGTTGACCTGTTAAAGAATTTGGATTATCACCTGGTTCCATTCCACATTCCACATGCAGTAGGTCCAAGTGTGATTATGATATTTGGTGAAATTTGTGCATTCTACCAATGTCATATCCCAGTGATTGACTTAGACAATGGGCCCTTAATCAGGAGGCTATATACAAGTGTCCTGTATAGGTATAGTTTGGCACCTAAATACGAGTTAGTACACTGCTTGAAAAATGTTTCCAGTCTTATTGGACGCAGCTTCTGCTGTTTGGACTACATGGCGGTAAACTTTCGAAGGAGAAACTTCATGAATTTCAAAGCCATCCACGAAGTGAAACATTTTTTGGCCGGGTCATTTTCGGATAAGATCCTGAGAAACTTTTCAACACTGCATTCCCGTTTGAAACTTGCGAAATTTATCTCCCTCAAAAGTTTCACGCTATGCAGTACTTGAAATAACTTAAATAATTATAAGGAGGTATGTACCTCAAATTTCATGGGTTGAATTCTACTATGCCTAGGAAAAGAAATTTTTAGGCTTTGTTTTAATGTATTTTCTAGCAATAAAAAGAGCCGTGGGTTGGTTTTAAACCCACGACACTCTGTAGTCTATGCTGAATGCTGAGCTACCAGGGCAGTTCAGCAGGTGCACATACAAAACGATACAAGATCAGACAAAAGGCAAAAAATACAATGGCAAGAATTAGTATTCTAATCTGATTCCACTTTAGTCTATTTTACACTCTGCGTGCATTGCACCCAAGTGTTATAATGGTAAAATCTGTGCATTCTACCAGTGTGCATATATCCCAGTGTTTGACAGCTAAGGCCTAGACCACAGGCCATAAATAAGGAGGCTGCACAGAGGGTCCTGTGTTAAAACAACTATTCACGTCCCTAACAGTACATCCCTTCAAACATGGGCAGTTCAGCAGCAGGTCACATTAACAACAAAAGACAATGGCAAAATTCAAAACACTGTGCTAACGGCATGTAAACACTCACCTATGTAAGAGCAGAAAGGACAACCATCAGGTTTTAAGGCAGTGTACTGATTCATACACAGAACATACAAAGCAAGCCAAATGTTTCACATCTTTGGACCGCAGACATACAAAATGCTACATACTGTGAGCTACAATAGACCACAGAAGTTGTGGATACCGACAGTCTTCATTCTGGTCTCAGTTGGAGAGCTGCAGTTGTAGCAGTTAGTTGGGAATGCCAGCACCTCATCTTTGTCCATTGGTCCAGTTCCAATGTCTTCTGCAGAAGCTGAGGTCACCTCACTCTGAGAATAAAATCCACATCATCAGTAAGTACGGTAGTACTTAGTATATAGGGATGACAGGTTGTCCTGTATCATGCCCATATATTTGAGATTTGTAAGTTTAACTTTCTTTTTCTTAATCACATCCCACTTCTGACATATCAGTCTGATCCCTATTGTCAAAAAGAGCATGTACCTAAAAATGGCTTAAATCGCATATTCGGTAATTGATATATTCAAGAAAGCCCGTTTTTAAAAGTCTTCTTCTTGTTGTTCAGTTTAGACAAGCGTATCTCAAAAACGGGTAAGATATGGAGATGAAACTGCACAGATATTGGAATCCATGACAGGTCTTTTGTATTTCTTCGCACACAGTTTTGTTTGCATGTAAACAACAAAATAACCAAAAATAGCCCCAGGCCATACATTATGATAGAGACAAATAAAGTGTGCTAATTAGGTAAAGCTAATACCCAGAATGATAAAACTTAAAAAACATATTCAACCAATCGTTGGTATCAAAATGTAAACATTACAAGTTTGTAAACAACAACAAACAGCCCTAGGCAATAAAACTTGTAAAATTTGTTTGTGCCTATAACTTGCTTATTGTGGGTCCTCTAACAATGAAACTTGGTACACTGATGTACCATGATAAGAGTTCATCGAAAGAGAAATTACACACGTTTTTAAACCAGAACAAACACCCTCAGGCAATAAAACTTGTATATGGTGTTTGTGCCTCTAACTTGCTTATCTCTCACAATGAAACTGGGTACACTGAATTTACCATGATAAGAGTTCATCAAAACAGAAATTACAAGTTTGTAAACAACAACAGCCTCAGGCAAAAAAAAACTTTAAAATGCTGTTAGTGCCTATAACTTGCTTATGGTGGTCCATGAAACTTGGTGCACGAAATATTAGGACTGAGGCGATAGCGTAAGGACACTAATGTTACTTTTTATGGGCTTATGCCCATAATATCACCTTTTTATTGCACACCATGCATGTAAATGCAGTACAAAAGGAAAGGAGACAAGCAAATAAAATTTCTTCGAATTAAAAATGTGTGGAATATAGGGATTCCATAAAAAGCAAAGAGACAAGACAAGGATGACCTAGTGCATGTGATGCAGTAGCAGAATGGATGATGGTTACATCTTGAAACTGACATTGCTTGCTCATGTAAAATTTCCTCCACACAAGCCCTATATTGTTGCCACCTTTCTCACAACATGAATTTGTTTAGTGTGAGGACAGTGGTAAAGGGATTCTCTGGAGGGCCACGAACACAGCATTGTAAAACTCATTGTTAGTTGAGCGAACATGGAAGTCATAGACTGCACACAATGCAGTCACAACCAAAAACCGAGTAGCTGTCAGAGAGGGCAACACCTGTGCATTACGTGCTTAGGAAATGAGTTTGTAATTATTATCCCATTGTACAAATGCATCAAATACACTAAGTCATCCCTGTCTTGTCTCCTTGCTTTTTATGGCATCCCTTAATAAGTTGTATTTACTTGCAAAATAAACATTTGAGGGGCTACCATTGATCACGTATAAAAAAAAAATTCATACAGCAAGCAATTAAATCCCTCCACAGTTCACAACAGGCGAACACAGGACATGATGAGCAAAGAGGTACTTTTTAGGTTCAGCTTGTTTTTAGCCAATCTATCTGGTTTTTAGCTAGTCTTTACGTGGAGAGGACTAGAGCGTGCTTGCCCACAGTGCCTCTGCTAAGTACTGCAAGATGTGTATAACATTTTTAAAATCCATGAATGGTGAGTAAGGTATGCTTAACAAAACTGCAGAAAACACTTATTCCCAAAGAAAAAGGCTGCCATGGATTGGACTCGAAACCACAACACTCTGCAATCTAGATAGAGTGCTGTATATACACCTGCCCCAAAACACTCAGTAAATCCGTGGGTTGTATAAGACACACCTTACATGAGGTTTTCAACTGCGCACACATCTGGACTGATTACCAAACCCAAGTTAAAACTATTAGTTGGCTTTAGGCTTTCTCTTCCTGTTACTTGTGTGTCGTTGAACAGCAGGTCGTGTGGCAGCATCTGGCTGCATGACGAAACAGTGCACATGGTAAATGTGAGGTTGGCAGAAGTTATTGATTCTAAGCCTCAAACAACTCAGTTAATCTTTCAACTGTTTAAAGCCACTTTTGAGATATTCAAGCAGCTGATGTACTTTGACATTCAGTTCTCCCAGCCCTCAAACATTATCACCAATTGCGACACACAAATGTATTACTATTTTGGAAAATATGTCACACACTGGTGAACTGGAGGCACCCTCGAAAAGAGGAAAATGCTGCCAATAAAGCGTTTAAGTGTAAAGCAAGATAACATAGGACAGAGACTTGGGAATGGTGCAAAACACCAGTTGGACAGAGAAAGGAATGGGGAAACGATTTTTCACAGTTTGTAAAAAGTAATACACTAATAATCAAATGTGAGAGAGCCACGAGAGATTAAACTCCGGACCTACCACTGAAGGCCACAGCCAGGAAAACGAGCTGAGGTAACATTGTCATCGTTGCAAGAGTTTCCTTTGCAGCCAAGTATATCATGTGACACTAAGAGCATGTTTGCATAAGCTAGTGTTCTGGAGCATGTGACCCAGAGTAAAGGAGGGGTCCAGGCTGTATGGTCAGTCCATGCACGTGGCACATTTTATTTCCTTGACAACAACTCTCACTACATTTGCTGTGCGCATGACTCTCATACTGAGTGAGAGTATGCTGTGCCATGGCACAGTGGTTTGAGTTTTGCGTATTGTGTTGCAGATTCTAACCTTATCAGCTGTGTTGCCCTGGTAGCTCAGGTGGTAGAGCGCTCACCTAGACAACAGGGTTCGAATCCCACCTAGGGCAGCTCTTCTTTTTTCCTTTGAAGAAAGTGCTTTCCAGGGTGCCTTGCCTTTCTACGTCGTTGATGTCACATGCAACTCTTCCATATGAAAATACTTGTTCTTATATGATTATGCTAATAATTTCTTATTTGTGACATTCTGCATACCTGAGTTGTTATGTTAGCTCCTAATTGTTTATCTTGCTGTTCAGACCTCGAATAGTGCTCCACATTCAGGGACGGGTCTGCCATTGGGGCTAGTTTGTTCTCAACATAACTGTTTCCAGCTGGATCATCAATCACCTTTCACAATAGAGATAACAAACAATACCTTTCAACCTTTCATTAAAAATTGGAGATAGGGATCTTCACCTGTAAAAAACACCAAGGTCGCAAAGCAAATGTAAAGCCAATAACACAATTATGTAGGGCAGCCTTATGTAGGGCAGCTCTTCTTTTTCCTTGGAAAAAAAGAGCAGTCCTGGGTGTAGTTGATTTGTTTGTTGTGCTTTTGCCTTTCTACCTCGTAGTTTTCACATGTAATGAGAAAGAGTAGGTATGAAAGGTAATCTAACATAGCCTACAGGTCAATTCATACCAACTCGATCACTCTAAACAGGCTTTTACTCGCTCCCACTCAGCAAAAATAGCTAAATTTGCCTACTAGTATATAAATTTGTTTGTCTTCGTGTGTGCGCGTGGGAGGGGAGGCGGATAGTGGCTGCTCTATAACTCTTGCACCAACAATCTTATTTTGTTACGAATCTTTTCACTGGTGCTGTGCAAGGTTGTGGGGCTAGGAATCCTATTTCTAAATTATACACAAGAACTTACAAATGTAAACTTTTGCTTGAGTTCTACACAGTCCCTTAGTTGTTGAATGAACATATCCAGCTTTGCTGCTAGATCAGGATTCAGTGCCTACAGTATAATAAAAGGTATGTGTGAAAACGTGCCTATACATATACAATGCAATGCATTATTGGTGACGTGAAGTTATATGAGTGACAAAGTAACATAAAGAAATTTGCTTGAGGCTATTTGTTGTTGTTTACAAACATGTATTGTTGTGTTGTTGATAGTGGTCACTGAATACATGGTGTGTACAAACTGTCATTTGCATAGCTCTGAGTTACACTAACAAACATGTCCAATTATAATGCATTGCCTGGGGCTATTTGTTGTTGTTTACAGTAAACAACAGTGCTTACAAACAAAAACGTATGACGTTGCACATGTGGCTATCGATATGTACATTCCTACAAAATTTAGTATGTATACTAAGTACTACCACACTTAGTGATCTACTGTACATGCCTTATTCTAACACTCAGAACAGATTTTTTAATGAGTTCATAGACTTGAAGCTGTTAAGCTAAACTTCGGCTTTAGGACCTCTGTGAGCCAACGAGACGGTTGTAAAATGTTAACTTCATAACTGCATGCTCGTGACTAGCCTCATTCCCGGGCCTCCTCTCTCAGAGCACAATCTTTTCGTATGAACTTCGACTCCTGGAGATAACTGGATAACTGGCCTGCAAACGTGTGATGCTAGTAGACACTGTTATGATGCTGATACATTTAGGTGGACAACGAAAGCGATATGGGATCATTAAGAGAGAAGCACATGATTGGTAAAAGATGATGACAACAAGTTAGCTTATAATATTGGTCCTTGGGAACGATAGCCATGGCATCGACTCCGCAGGATGGCCGTTTGAAGTATTAAAAAAAGATGTGTCAAAGTCCATGTACGTAAAAGGCTATTCTGTGGAGTCACTGCCACTGCTGTGCTTAATAGCCTTGTCATGGTCTTACTGAACTGTGCTTAACTCCCCTGGCTTGCTTCACATTCCAAGCATCAAACAATACCTAAACAAATCTATTACCATTAAAACATGTCAACCTCAACGCGCTTGCTCATGTGATGAAATACTATAACTCTGACTGTCAAAGGTCATACACAGAATTGTGTGCAGAAAGAGGGCCTGGAAACGAGGCATTAGCTAATAATAGTATACATACCTTTCTTACAGGCTGTTCCTTTTCCAGCCCTACAGCAGCTTTCAGGAGTATACTTTCTATTGTTGTTATACTCCCTTCATTGGTCGATGGAGGGATTTCAAAATCCAACTCAGGAACACACACAGTTGCTGTGTCTGCCTTTACAATAAGTCGATTTAAATCCTGATAGGAAAAAGCAGTGCAGTCAGTTTGCTGCTAGAAGCCGAGCTTTTGTGAGAAAGGAAACAGCAAACAGGTTTAGCATGCCACTGAAACATTTCTGAGCTCACTTTGCAACTAAAATATGGGATTATGACATTGAGTTATTTATTACTTTATCACTCCAGGTGTGCATTCACAGCGAGGGTTACAGTACTTGGTCTGTGTGTGTCTGTCTGTCTGCAGCTACTGGCACTACAGGCTATGATGCCGTCTATAGGCGATACCAACGGCTTCTACTAGTGCATGGAAAAAGGTTTTTTCATGATAATATTATTTTCAAGAGATAAGCCGTGAAAGCAAGCGAAAAATCCAGTATGCATAATCAACCACCAGCTTACCTTCACTAGGTTTAGCCTGTTCAGTGCTCAGCTGAGGGGTGAAGTTACTCAAGGGATTGTGTATCTAGTCCAGCGTTGCTCTAAGTGCTATTCTATAATGCAGGATGCTTATAGAATAGCATTAGCCAATTGCCAGAGGCTTTTTGTTAAACATCTATTGTTGTGTTTTGATGCTGGTAATTCTAACTTTCATTCACATAGCCCTTAACATTTGTGACACACTTGTGTCAGGGCCTATTTGCTGTTGTTTACAGTAAACAACTTTGTTTACAAAGTTGCCAGTCTCTTTGTGTTACATTTTCAACATCCTTTAATATGGCGTGTTGGTTATTAGTTAAGGCCCATACACCTATGGTGCTAGGTGCTGTACCTGGCCATCCATATATACGTTATACTAAGTAATACCATACTTAGTGATATGTATTTCAAAATTATGACATTGTAATACATGTACATCGACACATATTGGTGGGCTGTGAGGGCAAATATATGAGCCCCTCCCTTTGTTGTTTGTTGCGAGCCCAGCCAAGAGAAAGAAGGCTGGGGTTGCTTTCCATTGGCAGGTACTATAGTAGGCGAGTGAAGGTGAGCCCACATGTGCAAACAATCCAACCGCTGGCTTCGCTCGTCAAAATTTCATTCTAGATGTATAGTGTAGTATATATTTATAAAGTGTTGAGAAATTCTCTGTCTCTGATTAAATATGCTTTAAAAGAGTGTTTTGACGGTAAGGACCTTACAGTGAAAGGAAGGGATTTGCATCTTGATACTCAAAGGCATTTCTGTAGTCGGTATATACTTGAGGTATTATGAGGTGTAGTAACTGGCCCCATATGTTTTAGCTCACGTTAAACTTGTCAGAGAGCATGTATGCCTGATGAAACACCGGTAGATTTTTAACCCTTAGGGAGGGTACCGTACTTGGTTCGTAAGTCTGTCCACCTTGCTTTGCTTAATTTAGTATATTTCAGCTTTAGGATCGACATTCTTAAAATTATGTTCCTAAATTCCTAATGGCAGCTGTCTAGCTGGCAGAAGGTTCCAGTGTCTAGGTATATATTCTCAAAAAATCAGTGAGCTAGGTTGTGGAGGCATTCTTCATCTGCAGCTATATACAACTAGCACCAAAGTCTTCACTTATGTGATAGTGGATCATAATGTGTAATTAGATACCCGAACGTCATGCGCCACACCACTGCCACAATACAGAACGCCAATCTTTCTACCTCTGGATGCTGCACACTGAATTTATATTTCACTCCTTTCGGTTCCATTGCAGCTCCGGATTGTATGCTGCTATTGGAGGCACCACAGTGAGGGCAATGGAAAGATGAAACCACCACTTCCTTGAACATAGGGATTTTTGTCAGCAATAGTCTTGTTTTTCCCTAAAATGTGTTACCAGAATGAGAAATATTATCAGTGGCATGGTTACAACAATCGTCAGTGTACTGTATGACACAGACCCCAGATCTGTATATACATACACTACTAGAAGTGCATAAATGGCCGATGATTTTAAAAGCTTATTTAGGATAACCTTTCAGAGCCTCCAACTCAACAGATTTTAATTTTACGTAATTCGAACACCATTTACGGGCAAAAATCAAAGAATGCGGAGAAGCGCGCTCGAGAAGGCGTGACAAGTATAACGACAAGCGCGCTACGGAAAAGTTACGCAAAATACGGAAAATTTGTTATATGTGCACGGATGACTGTAAAGTTTAGTTGGAGGCTTTGACCTTTCCTCCACCTCCCCTTCATTAAAATGATGTAATAAGGTAGTCTCGGGTACCAAAACCTTCCAGAAGGAAGACTAGAAGAGATTAAACTTTGCCACAAAGATTGGAATATAGGACATGACAAGTTATGCAAGAGCATGATACAGACGCCTCAAGCATGTATGTAATCCTCAACCTATGTGCTAAATCATATGCACCACTTCTTGGCAGGCTTGCTGAGGAAACCTACAACAGTACACCCAGCATTGTGGCTATCTATCTACATATTACAGCTGTGTAGCTTTAGCTAATGTAAAAAACTTACATTTCTCTCACAATCCATACACAGACTTTCCACTTCAACGGGACCGTTATCTTCTACGTTCTCACCAGTAATCTCACCGAAAAACGGCTTCTGCCGTGGATCAACACCACCATCTTCTTCCATGTTCACTTCGGTGCCCCGCCTTCTTTGGCGACACGCGGTTACGCTTTTGGCGGGAAAATTCGCGGTAAATTGAGCGAAGACCATGGCTCTGCTGAAGAAATTGGTGTCGTCGGCTGTTAGTCAGTCTGGGAACATTTCAAACGAAGGTGAAGGCATAGAAACATCTAAATAAGCCTACCTTACGTCAACCCCACACGCTGTAGCTCTTTTGTGGCCAAATGTGGAAAACTTCTGCTGTCACCGCGAGGACGAAGTTTTCTTACATGGAGGGATCACAGGGGTAAGATACGACTGACACATAGTGAGTGTTTTTTCAAACTTGTTCATACTTTTCTCTTCATTGCTTCACAGGATCCTGTACCCCCATTTGCGTGCCAGTTTTCTCCAGGTGTAGATACATACATGCATAAGTGTAACTCCATTCATATTCATTACATCTCCTTAGAAATTCCTTATAGTCATATTCTGGCAGTGGCAGATGAAGAGGGGATCACTGCGGCTCCTCAATACAAGGAAGTATGCTGCACAATCACTTGTCAAAGGTGTGTTGTATGTTACGTGACATTTAAGCATACCTATATTGCCCTCCTGTTTCTTGTAAGCCCCCTCTTGATTGCATAATTACTATTGGATAGCTCATCAACTTTAGCCATGAGAGTATGCTTATGGTAATTAACCCTTGGCGCACATGTGCAGCAAGGGTTACTGTAGTTGTCTTGCGTTTTTGTCTGTCCGCACCCAAACTCCCTTCACGAGCCATGAATCGCTCCACAAACAATACCACGTGTTCAGCGTCGGGTATACGTCGAAAAGTATGTGGGGTTTTCTCTGAAACTGTTGCGTTCGGGAGTTACGGCGTGAAAACCAAGTGAACGAGCCAATATGCAAATTAGCACGGGCTTACCTCGAGATGCGCTTGCTCTGTGTAACTTGGAGGCACCAGAGTTGAAATATGGGATGTGTATCGACTCTCGCATGTTATCTAGTAGTGTAGCTAGCCCTTTACTGACTCTCAGTGACCTGGTAGGAGAGACTACGAGTAGGTAAAATGGCCCAGCCCATCAATTACCAGTACAACAGATGTACGTACTTCCGTGCGTGTGCCTGGCACAATCCGTTTGCGCATGCACAAGATATTCTAATCCCGTACCAAGCCTGTTCATATGGCAGATGCACAGCGAAAGATGTGCGTCACTTCGTAACATGCTTACCTCGTCTGCAGCCACTCACAAAAGACTGTGTGTGTGTATTGTATTTATTGTGACTTGCGTGGGTGGATCAAAGCTGCCGCGCGTACTCTTATTTCCCGTATTGTAACACGCGAGCCACGCGTTCAATAAAAGAATTATTGAACTAGCATCAGCATCGTACCCATAGTGTAGACAAAAACTGTTCTGTAGAGGCTGTAGAGGCGAGGGATGACTGTTCTGTAGAGTCTGTAGAGGCGAGGGATGGCTGAGGCGACCACACCCCTTCATTCAGCTCCCAGTGGCAAGCGAGACCGCGGCCGCGGCGCACCGACCGGTCAAACGGCCGAGCGACCTATGAAACGAGTTTCTCTGAGGGAGAAAGAGCCACCATCACGACCTTATTCGATTACGATAGCCTCGAGAACAGAGAACTCGCTCGAGAAGCCAGTGTGTGCGCATGGATAGTAGGCTACGCAGTCGTATTTCTCTCGCTGGAGGTCAACGACTGCTACAAAGTCACAATAAAACCATAATGTGCATCCTATCGTTCTAAACTCGGGTTGTGTCTCGAGACCCATACAGCACTCAGCTGCGCCTCGTGCTGTATGAGTATCTCGACCACACCCCTCGTTCCCATAAATTACGTATAGAACTTTAAACGCACATTATCTCTTACATATAGGTGGTCTTCCTCAACTTTGCTTTGACATGGAACCCTTCTCTAGCGAGCATGCGTGTCTCCGCCGAGGGTTTGCACTTTAGTGCTTTTCATTCATATTTGATTGGTCATTCATAGAAATTTAGTGTCCCAACTTCGCAAACTCTTGGCGCAAAAGAACACGTGCTTCTTCTTCTTCTTCTTTTTAACCTCCACGCTGGGAGAGTAGCCCGTTTAATGGGCAGAAGTTAAGAGGGAGTTGCGGCCGTCATGGAGTGCAGTCAGAAAACAGATGATAGAGCGCTGGAGGGGGAGGTCATCTATCCAATGGATGCCCAGCATTATGTCGACAAAGGCCGAAGGATCGGAACAGAACGAGGAGTGTAGGTCCGCCGGGAACATTGATAGGGTCGCAAAATGGAGAGAGGGCGGGGCAATGGTATATGAAGTGCGCTGGGACTTGCATAGTTTTCAAGTTGGGTCCCTGGTGACATTGGAGGTGAAACGGCAGACATCTGCTTCTAGCCCATGGCATCCGACTAACAGACGAATTCTGAAGTTGTTTAGTCTAGACATCTTCGGGTTGCCACCCGTTACTAGCCAGTGGTGGGATGGGTTTGCCCAGCTTCTCTAGATCACAGTCAGAGAGTGGAAGTTGAGAGCATTCCTGCATGAAGGTGGAGTATTCAGTTGCTAGGAGTAGCTTCTTCACAAACCGCTTCCAGGAGAGCTTACTCCAATCACCATCCAGGATAGAGTCCAGTGTGGGGAGATGGTTGATCTGGATGACGTTTATGAATCTTGGAATAGCGCCTCTTGTGGGATTGCAGGAGAGACGAGCTGACATGACCAAACGCGGGAGTGAGGTGGTAGGGAGAGTTGAGAGTGAGTGCAGGATGGATAGCTGACGTTGCTGGCTATATTGGGGATGCCCATCAAAAGTAGTAGCGCCTTGTTGTTGCAGCGAAAGGGAAGTCCAGTAATGGTTCTCAAGATTTTCCGGTGAGTTCTTTCTAACATGGTTAGTTCAGGTTTGGTTGGTGACCAGAGTTCGCATCCATATAACATGATCGGGAGGCAGAATGAAGAGTACAGGCGTATGGAGGTGGTGGGGTGTAGGCATCCAAATCTGAACCCCACAGCATTGAGGGCATAGAAAGAGCTCCTGCCTGCAGAGCATCTTTCTGAGATGCGGAGGAGTTTAGAGGATGACACTAGGCGCAAAATTCCAAGATGGCGTTGGCTGTCACATTCTGGAACTAAGTCAGGCCCTAGTTTCCAGGACCTGGATGGACGATTTCGGGATCTGGTAGATGGTGACTCACCAAAGATGAGGATGGACGATTTGAGGGCGTTGAAGGATATCTCCAGTGGGTGGCATAGTCGTAGGCTATATCAAGCATAGCTTGGAGTGCAGAGCAGGAGTTGGAAATTAGAGCAAGATCATCGGCATACATAGGGGCGCCGCAGTAAACATTTCCAATGTGGACACCATAACAAGAGGATTCGAGACGTAGTAGCAGATCGTTTACAAAGATTGAATATAGGAGGGGGGAGAGGACAGCTCCTTGACGGACACCTTGACAGATAGGGAAGGGACGTGAAATACAGGAATTCCAGAGGACTGCAGATGTTGAGTGGCAGTACCAGTTGTCCACATGTATGATGGAAACTGGCCTTCAGCTAGCTTAACCATCAAGCCACGAACACCGTGTGGGTACAGCTGAGGCCCTGTCTGAAACCACCTTGAAGCAGATGTAGCATGGACTCCTGCTCTGTCAGACGGTTTAATAGTAACTTTTCAAGGACTGCTGATTACTGAGAGAAGGTCTTTGTTACGGCCTTTCGGAATTGGAATAATGAGTCCATAGCGAAAGGAAGATGGAATGTATCCGGATTGGAGTATTGAGTTAAAGATGGTTGCAAGAATAACAGGAAGAGTGGGACCAGCATATATCAGGTGTTCGTTGACTAAATTATCTGGACCAGCGGGAGGCTCTCGATGATCGCTGCTATTTCTTCGCTAGTAACTAGGTCTGGAGATGTACTGGAGGTGCTGGAGGACTGTAGGAGGTCATAGTATGACTCTAGAATTCTCAGTTGGTCGTGGTTATAAGGAAAATCTTTGGGTGTACTGAGGGATTCAAGGTAGGAAGCCCATCCCTCAAGAATGGAGGAGTCATTATAGATAGTGTCATCATGTATGATATGGTTTGTTGGAGGTCGCAAGTTGAGAGGTGACATGCGATTGCGGACTGCACGGAAGAATCTGCGAGGATCTGTCTCTGAATCTAGTGAGGAGTGGCGTTTCTTCCTGGTTTGTCTCAGTGATTGTTAAAATGTTTCTTTGCCGCCTTATAAGTCATAAACACAGGGTTAGTTGGGTTTCGCGGTCTACCTGCAGTGACCCATAAGCGGTAGCGATGTTTCGAAACCTTGCATGTGCATGTGGCTTTCAGTGTAGGAGACCAGCCTGGAGTTTTGAACGAGCAAAACAGTTTTGGTGGAATGTTAGTGGAGGTGTTAAGAATAACTGAAATCAGAGATTCAAGGAGTTGATCAGGATGATGGTCTGGGACGAAAAAGGCTGGATTGATTGCTGAATTTCCTTGAGTTGGGGCTGCAGAGGGATTGTATAGAGGTGCTTAATGTTGGCCTTTGTGATGCCATCCCAATTCCGCCTAGGGGGGCAGGAGTTGTTGGTAGCAGTGTCAGTTGGAGTAGAATGAACAGGTGAGGATGGAAAGCAGAGTTCTGCCATTACAGGAATGTGATCAGATGTATTCAAGACATCTTCTTCAAGAGTTCGGGCACGGGAGACCTGAGGTAGGAGGTGCTGAGAGCACAGGATGTGGTCGATGGTTGAGAGTGAAGAGTGTGCCTCACTTTCATAGGTGTGAGACATAAGAGAGCTAGAGATATGTGTTGATCTGCTTGCTGGGCACCTGTCTACGCCAGTTTTTCCCTCTGAACACTGGCTAGCTTCATTAGATGGTAGCGTTTAAAGCAACGCTACACATTCTCTGCGTAACTTCATACCTCCACAATGCACTGAAAATACTGTAACCCTCGCTGCACATGTGCACAGACGATTAATAATTGGCAGAGTAAATACGTGTATAGTCAATGAGAGAGTCCTAGTTCTTATCCCCCCCTGTCCTTGAGTATTGTGTGGTATGGTATTTGTTGAATGGGTGCAGTGGTCTTGGTAGTGAAGCCCAGTCCATTGCTTTAAGATCTTGCTTTAAGAGGCCAGTCTTGTAACCTCCACAATCATCTGTGTCTACATGTGGTATTTTCTCTTGGTCCGAATTCCCAGTAGAAACATGTGGTAGAACATGTGTATAAGCGGTAGTCCTGTACCTCCCCTTTTTTGAAACATTCTTCTGGTTCAAAATGGTCACCTTTGCTATACCAAATTGTTCTCACACTGTATCTGACCGGGGAACTGGAAAGTTACAGACAGTACTTTGTGTTTGTGTCATTCGTTCCTTTGTTTTATGCCACTGTGGGCAAGAAATTGGCCTAGTGTAGCATTACCACTGGCTTCAGGGCTGCGCCTGATTGATTTTAAAACTGGAAAGTTTTCCTGTTTTGTGCTCTGTTATGTAAGGTCCGCTTTCTTGGTTGTGGCGAGTCAGCATGTGTACGTAATCAATCATGTAATTATCCTGTCAAGCGCTCCCCCAATTTGTTGCGCTGCGCATGCGCAGAACCAGTCGGCATTGCAGGTCGCCTTTATGCTTTATGTCACATGATAGTTTTAAATCCGGCAATCTGATTGGGTTACAAGTTCAGCACAACCAAGAAATCGGGCCTTATATACCAGACCTTTTCGTGGGGGAGCACGTGATGGTCTGGGAATGAGACTAAACTCACTAGTGATAGTGTGGCCCAGCCCATTATTTAGTAGAATCTTCAATGGGTAATATGCTACAATGCACATATGTACGGACATGCAATCATTTCTAGTGCAGACGGTTGCCACTTTAGAGCTTTCCATTCCTTGCAGTAGTTTGTCAACGTAATATCTTGGGGGGAAACTAAGACAGCGACTACCATACCTCTATAACGGTGACTGCCATGTGGTATCCTGGTTGTATATAGTTTAGGAGGCTACCCGTTTCGTCCTGGGAGAATGAGACAACCCAGACCAACCCAGCCTCCAATTGTGTAATTCTTGTCATGACTCTGGCAATTGTAAGATCACTCGTCTGTGCTGTTTGAATTGCTTCAGCAGCCAGTCTTTGAGCAGTTGTTGGTTGGCCTCCAGAACTGGAAAAACTGGTAAGTTTTCGTTCAAAATTGTCATTGCTTCTTCAGAGGCTTTTATCAAATCTAGTCAGTTATTTTCCTACCTTTCTCGCAAATCCATCACTGAAAAGCCAAAGCTAGCCCCAGAAAGCAGGGAACTTGACGTGGTAAATTGAGTTAGCAAAAACTGGTGAATGTGTATTTACAAGTTTGGAGTACAAATGTTGAAAAACATGCTCACTCCCTCTTCCTTTCTCTGATGGGTTTACCTCTCTGGTGTTATCAACTGTCCAACTTCATGACTGGCAAAGTGACACTAGCCATGCTCCAGTGTGCATTGTTGTAAATTAGCACAATATATCACTAAAACAAGAGGTAGACCACATTTGCACACTGTTTTGATGGGGAATTCCCAACTGAAATGCATGCAAGATTTGTGTACTCCAAGACAAACAACAGTAGCAATAAATGGGTCCTCATATATTTTACGTTGCCATCATTAAAGACGTGTGTACCAATTATTGTTTTTGAGTCTTAACCTTTTCAGCGTGCATGTGCAGTGAGGGTTACAGCACTTGTCTGTGTGTGGTAGTCTGTCTGCAGCTATTCTGGCACTGAGGTGGCCTATGAGCGATACCAATGGCTTCAGAATCACGAGAGCCTGAAAAATGTTCTTGAAAAGGACTGCATTCAGGACATGTGGCATTAAAATTAACAACAAACCCTAAACTGCACTGGCTTACCTCGACCAGCACACAATGGAGGGGTTAAGTTACTTAGGGGATGTGTATCCAGGCTATAGACGCTGCCCGCTGATGAAGCTAGCCTGTGTTAGAGAGCTCCGTTGGCCCGGCCCACTGATTCATGCAAAATTTTTTGATTGTCCTGTCCAGATATATATTTGTTTTTCTCTAGAACTTGCAACTCATTCCAATGCTATTTTCGATATAACTTGGAAGCCAGGAGGGGAGCAAATTGTGAGTTACAGTATTGACATAACCGTTTGCAAGTGTGTGAGTTACTGTTTGTAACTGATGTTCAGGTATGTATGTATGTTTACATTTTGGCGTCCATGCCTTACAAATAGATAACAAGTGATCAAACTCACTTCTCAGCCATCAATGAATAGCCCAGAGAACGTTAAATTATGGTATGGATCAAGTGCTGGCGGAACCAACCGCATGCTGCACTTTGCACCAAAAGTAATAATTAACCCTCGGCGCGCATGCGCAGCGAGGGTTACTGTAGTTGGGTGTGTCTGTGTGTGTGTCTGTCTGTCTGTTACTCTCAATCTCACTTCTCGGGTGTTTGTTTGTCTCACAAAGGATACGACCTACTTACTGGGCAATGAAGGTCAGAACTTTTGAACGGTTTTCTCTGAAACTGCTCCGTTGCAAAGCTATAGCGCGAAAAAGCTAATATGCAAATACACAACGGACGACCACAGTCGGATCGATCCGCATGCTCTGCGTACTTCGGAGGCACCAGAAGATGCAACGCAGGGTGTGTATCGCCTCTCGCATGCTATCTAGTAGTGTAGTTAGACCGCGTCAGACTCTGCGTGAGCTGGCAAGAAACCACGAGAGTAACAGCTAAAACTAAACCCGGCCCATCAATTAGTGGTACGGCGCATGCGTTTACCTACGCGTGCGCGTTACAGTGCGCCGAGGGTTTGCACTTCAGTGCTTTTCATTGTGTATATGTAATTAAGAGATTTTGATGCTTATACTAAAATTGCCTCTAGTTCCCAGAAAGCATTAGCGTAGGTATTACCGTATGCGCACAACTTTGTATTGAAATGCGGCTACTACATTTATGTGGATATAGTCCAGGATAGCCGTGAACAGGCCAGAGTGGTGTATCCATGCAGCCCATGACAATGTCAACTCCATTGCTGAACTGATCACATTCGGAGCATCGAAGGTGGATTTTGCCCATGGATTGGGATGTCTTTCTATCGACAGCAACATCTCCCCAGGATAGGTCAGTACTCTGGCTGAAGTATCTTGGCGACTCAACCAGTAATTCCCACCAAACGGAAAAAGGCTGTGGCTGCAAAGGCATATACAAGGGTGCTCTCTGGTCCTGGGAGCTGAGACAGTATGTTATTGGCAATCTCGTCCTTGGTGTAACGCCACGAGCCAAAAGTGCCCAGCTGATGCCTGCGAGGACGCTATTCAGAGATGATTGGTCTTGTGGGTCTGGGAGGCCAGGGGACAATTACAGGTTCCGCACCGCTGTCAATGGAGCCAGCCCTCGTCCGCAAGAAATGCAGCAAAGCAGCAGAGTATGTGTTCGCCTACAGGGAATGGGGAGATATGTTTTGTATAAAGGTTGTGGAACTGCTTTGAAGCAGCAGTGTATGTTTTCAGCGTTGCAGAGCCTAAACCGTGTTCGAAATACTTCTGAACTGATCCCGCCATTGCGGATGTACCCGATCTACCCGAGGGTCCAGAATGAAGTCGATGAGATCCTGTAGCGCAGGTGGTGGCTGTAGGGGTGCCTGAGGTACGGTATGGGCAAAAATAAAGGTTACACATGTGTCACTAACATTGTGCAGGTGTTCAGACAGTGATAGGTCAGATGTTAGATGCGTGAAATCGACGGTAACGCCCACCTTTTCTTGCATCCGCAGTATAAGTCGCATGTCGAAAATTTCAAGCAAATTTCTTGATAAAGAGTGTGACTTATACTCCGGAAAATACGGTAGATCACAACATAAAAAATCTAATGATATGCATATTTGGAATGTACTATGAAAGCAATACTTTTGTCGTCGTGCCAAAGAGTAACTTTCAGAAAAGTGCTGATAAAGATGCAGAACACATTACAGGGCGATGTGAATTAGCCACTGTTAGCAGTGCAAAATACACACAAAATGGTATCTAATGTTATGGTTACTTTACACTTTCAGTTTCATTATCAAAGGCACCTGCTGAGTACATGAGTCCTTCGGACTCTTCTTTTTGTCCCCATACCCCTTTTTTCGCCTCCTTGCTGCACGTCTTGCTTCTTTTCCTTTAGTACTGGATTTCAGGATACTTCTTGTCACTATGGCCCTGTCTTATATCTTTGTCTGTACTCTGTCAAAGGTATTTTCAGCGTGTCACAAACGTTCGCTAGTGAAGCGAATCCATCGTTGAAACATGTAACGGCCTAAGCGCAAGCAAACTCCACATTGTTGCTACCCATGTGCAAAATCTGAGTGTAATGATTCATTTGCATTCTGGTGATAGCCATGCAGACACTTCTTTTGGTGATCCCCTTTGCTTGGGCCCTTTGCCACCCACACCAAGACCTTTCTCCTGTCGGACACAGATGGTGGCGAGGGTGATCATCAGATGGATTTGTGTCAAGCAACGATGCTTGCCCTGCACGAACCATTGCTTGTAAGTCTCCCTTGTTCTGTCGAATAGCATCACCGTAGTAATTTTGAAGGGAATTTATTAGCCCATCAGTGAGCCGACCTGCTCTGCCTATTGTTTTTCCATCATCAACTTCCGGCCCCTGTAGGTTACGTACCTTCAGGTTTCTCAGGGCACTACCCAAGCGCTTTTTAACATGTCCAACGCAGTCAAGCTTTTGAATTGGATGTTCCTGGCCATATGGCTGCAGGCTGCTGAGAAGTGAGAACGTTTTGCTGTCACCGTCAGATATAAGGTGGGTGTACAGAAGATTGTACTGTAGGGATTGCTGAGTTTCATGAGACTCCATGGCTGGAGCAATACCATCATAATTCATGGAACATTGCCTCGCGTGACTTTCCTTCCACTGCTGATACTCGGGAGAGCTCTGGTCCCACGATTCCCAGTGTTTACACCCAGCACAAACTTTTGACGTGACGTGGTAGTCAATTACTTTCCCTGTTGTATGTGCTATGACAAAGACAGCCCCGAACAATGATGAAAACCCCTCTTCTGCAACTGACTAATACATCAACTACTGATGCACCAGCCAGATCTTACTTGGTGTCTAGCACCCTTTTGTGCGACACCTGCACTCCCACCTACAATTTCCTTGGTGTATAGGGAGTATGTACATCTTGCCACTGGTGGAGGTAGGTCCAGCATGGCAAAAAACATGGAGAGACTGGAGTGGGTGTCACCAATACACTTATTTGCAAAAGCAGATTAACAGCTAAGGTCTTGCTGGGCCCACAAACACTGAAGCTAATAGGAAGTTTTCTGCAGTAAAGGTAAGATGCTGTATAATATATAGGGTAGCAGAAGGTATTATGAGACACTTAGCTCTAAACAAGGAGTACTTGCAGAAGCTTAGTCCAACCACAATTTTCATAGGTTTAACAGTTAAACTAACTCCAATTCTCTGTAACTAATCGTAATGATCAGATACCCCCAGTACTTGACAATTTTGCATTAATATTTAATTTAATCCAGCAATGCATTTATGAGACAA
>CASHTH010000011.1:0-17322 GCA_030341885.1 Geodia barretti
GCAGTTGACTGGCGACAGGAGAAATGTATATAATACTGGTGTTATTAATAACCCAACAAACACACAATTGCAAACGTCAACATAAAGTAGTCATTTCAACTACTTTACATATCAAACTCATTTTGCCACACGGCTCTTGTTATGTACATATGTGCAACGGTGGGTTCTAATGTTACACATTCATCGTTTTCTATGTACTTCATATATATTAATACAGACTCATATGTTGGGAAGTATGTACATTATGTATTCCTAACCTTCCTTGCATCCTCCAAGGGTTGAACCCCACGTCTGATTAGAGCGACACGTAACAGCAATGTCTCCAGTGCTGGAGTCAAATGTGTAGCCATCGTCGCATTCCGTACTGACTTTGGTACCAGCAGTAGTGGTTGGCGTGCTGAGACTGCCGTGGGCTGGTTTGGAAAGCTCTGGACATTTTGCTAAAGAACAGGACAAGAGCCATTATTCACCACACATGTATATACGTCTTTGAATATGATTATAATATGTCAACACACATGTACTTTCTGTATACATCGAGTATATACACTCATGACATGTGGACACACTCTGTGTTACGTACGTACCTTGCTTGCATCCACCAAGGCTTGAGTTCCATGAACCACCGACACGGCAAACCACACTTATACCTCCAGTTGTGGGATCAAAGACATAGCCATCATCGCAGTCGACGTGCACTGTGGTCCCTGGTCTGGTGTCTGAGGAGCTGAGTTTACCATTGCGTGGAGGAGGGAGCGCCACACAGCTCACTGGGGAAAAGGAGAAAATATATCATTTGAGAGAAAGGGAGGCATGTTATAGACACACTAGAAGCAAACCAGAAATTTGCCCTTAGATTTTGTATGTTTTTCCCAACTATGACTGAGTCTTTAAAAATCTCCACGTCCATACACTCATAATACATAACCTCAGAGTCTACATCTACACACGTGTACAGTAAAGTAATTATGTCAACTATTATAATATAATGATGTGTAGGATGAACATTAATTAATTAAGCATGCAGGTTCATAAAAAATAGTACTGTAGGCTCTTTGTATGCTAACCACTAGTGCAGCTCCCCAGAGTGGCGTTCCATGTTCCGTCAGAGCGGCACAATGTGATATTGTGTCCAGTATTTGGATCAAACATGTAGCCTTGATCACAGTCGACAAACACCGTGGTCCCAGCACTGGTACTACCAGTACTGAGTCTCCCGTTAGCTGGAGTAGTCAGCCCAGGACAGGTCACTGAAGAAAACATGAACAATACAACTATATACGTCATAGCCAGTGTGGTATACTTCACTGACAGAAAAATGAAAAGCACTAAAGTGCAAACCCTCGGCGAACTGCGCATGCGCGGAACAGGCTAATTGATGGGTGGGCTATTGTAGTACGAGTTAACTTGTGAATGAAAGCAGTAAAGTGCAAACCCTCGGCAAACTGCGCATGCGTGGTACCGCTAATTGATGGGTCGGGCTATTGTAGTACGAGTAACTTGTGGTCTCCCGCTAGTAGCTCACGGAGAGTCTGACACGGGCTATATACAGTAGTAGATAGCATGCGGCAGTCGATACACACCCTTTGTTGTGACTTCTTGTGCCTTCAAGATGCACAGAGCAATCGTGTTAATTCGCATATTGGCTTGTTCACTTGCTTTTCACGCCGTAACTCCTGAACGCGGCACTTTTACGAAAATCGCCATTTTAAAAATAAAGCCAGTGTAGCGCTGAACCCCTTGGTTTCGCTTTTTTACCTGTTTGTTGCACGTAGTGGCAGAGAACGTGGTAACAGACGGACAGAGAAACCAACCCTCGCTGCGCATGGAAAAAAAGAGCTGTCCTAGGTGTAATTGATTTGTTTGTTGTGCCTTTGCCTTTCTACCTCATAGTTTTCACATGCATATACTTGGCTTGGAGTTGGGCGTCATTGGTGGTTTAATTACCGCGCATGCACGCCGAGGGTTAACAACCTTTGACAGGCTAGAGATACGAGTCAAATACTTTCCATCAAAACGTGAACAATGTAATGTTCCCTCGTGTGAACGACTTTCAGGTTCTCTGCTAACATTTTTGGGTCCTTGCGAGCGCGGATTTAACACGCCATAATTTTTGTTTTCAATGTGTGTCCTCCAGGAACAATGTACTATAGGCTGATTCTCTCACAAACCTTTGACACAGGTAGGAATACCAGCACTCCAATGGCCAGAAGTCTCACAGTCAAGGTGACCGTGTCCTGTCAGACGATAGCCTGAGTCACATGTGAACCCCACCACCGTACCCTCAGTCACATTCGTAGTGTTGGCACGGAGTGGAGGTGACACACTCAGTGTGGAACATGACACTGTACAGGAGGATAGGGAGTACATATACAGACATAGATCAATTGTAAAGCCTATGGACATTCATGCTGCATGTCAACAACGATATCAAAGCAAAGCAAAGACAAATAAATCAACTACACCCAGGAAAACTCTCTTTTTCCAAGGAAAAAAGAAGAGCTGTCCTAGGTGGGATTCGAACCACGACACTCTGCAGTCTAGCAAGCACTCTACAGGGGGCGGCCAACCGTTGACACTCCCATGCATAGTGTGAGAAATTAGTAAGGGAAAAGCCCCTAGAGCTTTTTTACCTGGGGGGGGGGTGGTGTGCGGGGGGGGGCGGGGGGGGGGCGGGGGGGGGGGGGGGGGGGGGGGGTGGGTGGGGGGGGGGGGGGGGGTGGGGGGGGGGGGGGGGGGCGGTGGGGGGGGGGGGGGGACACCCACCCAGGGGGGGGGGTGGGCACATGGGGGGCGGGGGGGGGGGGTGCAGATCATACACTACACTATATGCATTGCTGAGTTAAAATTCATCCCTACATGACCTACCCTCGCGGCCTGCAACAGACCACAGTCTGGAACAGTCCCGTTCCAGACTCCGCTACTGAGACAAGAGATTACTCCGTCTCCACGAATGCGGTTGTCTCCGGAGCAGGTAAAGGCAAGCACAGTCCCCAGTGTAGTTCCTCGTCCAGTAACCACTGACACTCGAACGTTTGCGCTGACATTTTGGGAGTACGGTGGGCAGATAACTGAGATCACAATATTGTACACAGATAGAGAAAAAAGGCAGACAATTTAAAAGTCATTGGATAATTGCATCATATCAATTAACCTTGTTTGCATCCTCCCAGAGTAGAATTCCACTGTCCATCAGAACCACATGTTACACTGGGATCTCTCCAGTCGTAGGGTCAAAGGTGAAGCCAACATTACACACAACACGGACTGTGGTGCCTCCAGTATTGTTTGAGCTACTTAGTCTTCCATTAGTCGGAGTGGGGAGAGCTGGACACCTTTCTGATGACAAGAGAAAGGAGATAAGTATACGTTCTTTTCAGTGCCAGTTTATATCAATAGGCCATATATAGCTCAATGGTGTGTATATGTATGCGTCATTGCCAGTCATCAGTATATAAGACTGCAGGTATTATTCTCACAGGCTTGGGTTCTTGTGTCAAATAGTCATTTTCCTTGCTAAATGCAGGCCAACCCTTGCTGCTTTTATAGAAAGGCTCAGGTAATTCAGGATACATCCTGTATGTTCAATACATGTATTCGACGCAGATACTTGTATCAATGCACCCAGTGCTCAACAACATGCTATTTTCCTGCATTCTAATTGAGTATATAACTCTATCGCAATACCTTGTTGCCACTTTTTGTCATCACATGACATAATATACAACCACTCGTGTTTATTGACTAACCATTTTCTCCAGGAACACAGTAGGGGAACGGTCCACTCCACACTCCCGGGCTCACACAGGTATCGGTGTACTCTCCGTGAATATGGTAGTTTCCTGAACAGCTGAACCTCAGGACCGTTCCTATTGCAGTTCCTCCACCTTGTTCCACAGACACTAGAAGATTTCTGCTAATATTCTGAGAGTACGGTGGACACACCTCTGCAAAATGGAGGAAAATTGGAGTAGAGAATAGGTTCCACAACCAATTTGCTTTCAATAAACAGTCCTTCTTATACCGGTACTTTAGATGGTCGGAAAATAAAATACACACAAATGGAAAAAGCATGAAAGTGGAAACCCTCGGCACTAGAAACGTTGAACCCATACACACGCACTGTACTGCTAATTGATGGGCTGGGCTATGCGATTTACTCGATGTACTCTCTAATAATTTAACCTTCGCTGCTTATGTGCGCCGATGTTTAATGAAAGCACTTGAAAGTGCACTAACCTCACCACTGTAGTCGCAAAGTTTTGTGGTGCTAGTTTTTCTGACATTAATACAAAAGCATAAAGGCATAATTGTGTAGGGAGGGTAAGGTAATAAACGCAATATCCTATGCTAAAATTTTATTATATATACCAAATCAAAAAGAAGTAATGGGCAATCTGAGAGTATGTTAAGAGGCTCCTTACAAATGGAAAACAATACTGGCCATGCATAAAAAAGGCAACTGCATAACTGATCCATAGATTACGTACTGCAAAGTTGAAAAAGGAAAAAGCAGCCCTTCATCTCTCCAGACAGACGTCTATGGACGCAGTGCAATGCCAAACTGTACGCTGTCATTCAAGATGTACGTATGTGGTTCAAGGGCAAGATCGATCCATGTGGGTAAGGGGAGGAACCAGAGCTGTTCAAAGTTGTTAAGAGGCTTCAAAAATTACTGGCCAAACAGTTACAGGTACGTATGTTCCAAAAAATGGCAAACCCTCCATCTATCCAGAAAAAATATTGAGAGGCTAAAAGCAAATAAAAAAGAATAATATACACAATTTCAATTTATCCCATTGATTGTTTTTCCTAATATATTCTTAAGGTTGAAAAAATAAAAACATAATGGGCCAGCCCTTCCATCTCTCCGGACAGACGTCTACGGACGCAGTGCTATGCCGAACTATACGCTGCCCTTTGAGAAACATGGGTCAGTGGTAGATTCATGGGTAAGGGGAGGAACCAGAGCTGTTCCCAGCCAATGCTCTGGACCACCTGACAGTTTCAGTGCGGGTCCGGGATTCGAACCGGGCACCTTATGTGTCAGTCCCCACGTCTCTAACCACTGAGCCACTCGGGCTGGCCACGAGAGCTGATGAAAAAAGGCTCCTCTTATATCAACCCTCACATTACATCATTATAAAAAATGACCTAGACAGGGATCGATCCGGGACCTCACGATCAAATGTGTGATGTCTTATCCATCAGGCCACACCCAATACTTGAGTGGGCAAGGCGTAATACTGCATTATAGCTATAACTCTTCTAGCACTAAGTTTATGGCAACCACTTAAGTTTCAAATCCCATACATACTGCAACATTTCCCCTCAAACCCAACCTTCCTTGCAGCCACCAAGAGTAGAGCTCCACGACCCAGTCAGACGACACACCGTGCTGGGATCGCCAGTGGTTTCATCGAAGGTGTAGCCATCGTCGCACACAACACGAACACTAACACCTGGGTCTGTGTCCGTAGTACTCAGACGACCATGATTAGGGCTCCGGAGAGTGGGACAACTGACTGAGAGAGCAGCATTATATTCATAAAAAAACAAAACCGAACATTTATGCCTCATAACTTCCTCGTCAATGGAGGAAATGATACACTTTAGCACTTTAATTCAGACTATATTTGTCTGATCAGGAGCAGGCAATAAACGGCACAATATGCTGGAATACAAATACAATCTTATTCAGTCACTACTCGGAGGTCTGCAATGGTCGGTTTGCACCCCCTATAGCACAAGCTTTACTATAACTAAAAGAGGGTATTGAAGAATCCTTGACATAAGCCATGAAGACTAAAAACATGTGGTCAGGAACATTTTGAAACAAGTAGAGAGAGGGGGAGAATGAAGTACAATGGAACATCTCGTAAGGGACCCTGCGAGATAGGGACGACCTTTCAACAAAGGACGCCTGTTTCAACCCCATGCTAATAATACTTCAGTGTATTATTTGACTTCTGAGATAGGGACGACCTCTCTACAAGGGACGAAGTCGTTGTCCCCATAGTGTCCCTTGTTTGGAGATTCCACTGTACATTACCTGAGCAGGCCGGAGTGTGTGGAGTCCACTGTCCATTGCAGCACATATGGCATAGCTAACAGAGAGCGTTGGATGGTACCCATTGTCACAGGTTATGTCCACCCGAGTGCCCTCGGTGTATCGATGAAACTGCTGGTTACTAACTCTGAATTGTCCATCATCCCAAGAAAAGTTACGGCACACTGCAAAATCTGTGTGAAAAAGAAAAAGTGAGATGGCGAGGCTAGGTACTGCAATGGACTTTACGAATAGAGAGAAGAGTATACAAGAAGACAAACATTGCACAATCTTAGCTCACCAGAGCACACAGCACTGGCATCTTCTCCGTGATTACAGTCGTGAACCTTGACCCCACTGTGGGAGCAGTCGAGTAGGGACTCCTCGTGTCCAGTACATATGAAGTCATCGAACCAAATGACTCCGATTCCACCTCCAAAGAAGCTTCCTCTGGGAGCCGACTGAGCCGATTGATGTCCCGACATCCGACACACAACGTCAGCATCATGAAGACCCCAGCTGCAAGAAATTTTGGAGTACACTGTGGATACCTCTCCAAAAGGACACCCTTGAAATGACGAAAACTCTCTAAAAGCTACAGCATATAATTGTAGCATGCGGTTGACCTCTCTCTATAAGGACACCCTCTCAAATAATGACACCTCTCTAAAAGGGACACCTTTCTTAGTCGAGACAGTTTCTCGCATGACTAAAACACAGACACCTCACTAATATAGGGCACACTCTTCATTCCCATTGGTGTCTGGTCTCCACTACCACTACCAAATCCTAAATCTCAACAAAGAATATGTTTTCCTTCCGTGCAAGACAGTACACCACCATGAACATAACGAGTTACACCTACTGGTCATCACAGATGGTGCCCCATCCCTGGTTGTCATAGTTGACCTCCACTCTCCCTGACGACGAGCTGTTACCATCTACCAGACGAACCTCGAGGGTATTAGCTGATGTCCCAATAATATTTGGAATAGGAAAATAGATAAGCAAACTTAATGACACCTATAAAACTATTAATTAAGCTTCGGTCTGTATGGAGCAACACCAGGTGAATTAGTGTGGAGGGCTTTGGGAGCAAACACCCACAATATACACCAAATCATGCTTTAACCAATCATAAAGGGATCTGGCCAGTATGTATATAAGTAGAAATGGTCTAAGATAGAACAAAACAATAGGGCACAGTGAAAGATGAATTAATTCAGTTTAGAACATGCTACCCTTATATACTGACACATTCCTTCAGATAGGCTATACAGAACTTTGCACATAATGTCCCTACACATAGTATGTACTTACGGAGGCATCGCACGCTACGTCGGCAGAGTGTTGACAGTTGTTCTCTCCAAAGTCATTGTGGCCACAGTCTGGATGAACATCTCCGTACCAGCACAGAAAACGTTGTCCAGCCAGATGTGACCTGACCCTGCTCCAAAACTGAGGATGATACAAGGTATATAATGCTTGCTTCATGGCATAGGAAAATCGTAACTAACTACGTACTTACCATACGTATGTAAAAACGAAACATTTTATGGGTGTATAGTATGCTTTACTGTGTGATACAAGCCAAAATTAACATGTCTGTAGTAAGTGATTAAGAGGGCCTTACAACTTTTTGAACTGAATTCCACTATGCCAGTACAATAAGGGCTTTTTAAGCACAGATTAGGGTAAGTATATACAGTTGTATATACATACCGTGTAAGAAGTCATTGGAATCGGCTCCGGGAAAACAAGAGATGCAGACAACGTAGCATGCTGAGAGTCCAAACTGTCGTCACACACAGTCTGGTTGTTGTAGTAGATTGGAGCCGACCTCGTTGGCGAGGAGCCGTCAATTAGTGGACTGGGTGTAGGGATTGTCTGGTACAGCTGTGGAGGGTCATGTGAAGAAAGACTATGGGGAACGAACTCTTTGGGGGCCAAGGACACATACAGTACGTACATGCAAAATTTTCACAACACTGTATATACAAAGCTCTAGTAGCCTAAATTTAATGTGCACTGTTACGTGAAGCTGTATGGTGCATTAATACAGCCCCAATGGATTAAAGTTAAATTATAGGTCGGCTCTTCATTTATGACTAAGTGTACTTCTTAATGAAGTGACAAGAAGGAAATTTTTAGACCTGGTTTATGTGAAACAGGGTATATGAGAGAGCCCCAACTGTTGGGGAGTCAAAACTGGGTTCGGTTTAACCCAGCCAGTCTCACGTGCCATGCTAAAAATTGAATCTTGAGTTAGTTCAAGGTAAGGAATCAATTATTCGAGGCTTTTAACATACATACATACATGTGTCTATACCAACAAAAATGCAATAGGTCTACATGTTATACCTGTACAGACAGCTGAGGCATCTTCGGAATGGTCACAGTGTTGTGACCCCAGTCAGAGCGAGAGCGTTGAATATTGTCGGTTCTGTTCCATCACACACGCACATTATCCAACCATATCTGTACACACACACAGACATTAAAAGGAATACATAGAGGAAGGAAAATTAACTATCTAAGGACAAATCTAACAGGAGGACAAACAGGAATTCCATTAAAACATATCTAAAACGGACAACAGCAAAAAAGATACCATAGAGGAAATTAAACCATATCTGATGCAGCACCAGACGAGAAAAAATTGCAAGAAGAACATTTAACGAGATGACAAAGAACAATAGATTGGTGGCCACTCACTCTCCAGATCCTGCTCCGTATGTTGATCTGTGAGGAGCACTCAGAGCTCTGACAAGCCGCGCTACCCGGCAGACAACGTTGGGCGTCGATGCTCGCTCATGGTGGTCGTCGCAACATGTGCCCACACTCCTCGTGGAAACACACTCCACACGACCCTCGCCGCCGTTTGAGTACCGGTCACCAGTCGTCTTACCCTCGAGACCACTACATTGCCACTGGAGGTGGAGGTTAATACACTTAGGGATGGTAAAGTCCACGTTGGAGCCACGTGGTGTACATAAGTTAATAAAAAGCATTTGGCGAGCAAACGCGATGAGTCAATGTCCACATGTGTATTGGCAATCACGCCAACATTCTGTGTGTCTAGTGCCAGTGCCATCACATAAAATGCACAGTCTGTCACATTCAAAAATGAGTGTAGGCACAGCAATTGCTAAGATACATTATGCGTCTGCCACAGTGCATAAAGAGAGATGTGTGAAACTGCCTGGAGTGTCAAAACGGACAACTCACGTAGTGACATCGTACTCCAGCATCGGTTTCGTCATAGGGGGAGCGAGTGACTGGTATCCCCCAACGCGAGCGTGAGAGGTGAGACAGGAGGTGAGGTTGTACTCTGTCCCGAAAACACTGGACGTCGTGCAACCAGATGGCTGGCTCGCACGCACCAGTCCGAAGTATCCGTTGGGAGAGGCCTCAGTCGCCAGAGGTCCAAAGCCAAGATTTCGACATACCACTATGATTGAAACCAATACAGTGAGAGATATATGTACTGCCTAAGATATGGTTTGTACTACTAGATATCAACGCTAAACCTTTAGTGCAGGTGCCTTAATAGTACATGGATCAGATGTCTCTTAATAGTACATGGATCAGATTCCTTGGAATAGTACATGGATAAGATTTCTTCAGAGTACATGGATCAGCTTCCTTAATAGTTACATGGATCAGATTTCTAATAGTACATGGATCGATTTCCTTATAGTACATGGATCAGATTTCTTTAGTACATGATCAGATTTCCTTAATAGTACAGGGATCAGATCATTTAGTACATGATCAGATTTCAAGCCCAACAAATGCCGTCAACAATACAATTCACTTCTTCGAACACTTTCTAGAGTTGTCGTCGGGCATCAGTCTATGTAGAATGACAACAGTGTGTTTCAAAATTAACAATCCGATGCGCACATCTGTATTTAGGTGAGTATGCATCGATAAACACATTGAGTCAAACTCGGCGTCCCTGATGCCAGGAGTACGTCACAGATGCCCAGGTACCGTATGAACAAGATCTCCACTCTCCACATCACTTTCACTGCTTCCTCCATATCTCGGTGGGTCTCTGGGGGCGGACGGCGCACATCATCTGGAGGACGCACAACAAGCACTTACATGACATGAATAGGTATTAGCCATTTTGTGTTGATGGCAAGAGTAAAACATAGTGGAGCTCTGGAGCTCTGCGACAGCTGTTCGGCGTCTTGTTGGCACTCATCAGCACAACTTCTCTCTCTCTGGCATCACGAGTTTATAAGGACTGTCAGGAGCACAGCACTGGCGGTTCTGAACGAATGAGATCATCCCACAAGGCTTGCCACTGGTATGTATGGATTACCACGCTAACCAACGCGGAAGTACAGCTTAGGAGGACCGAACGTCATACACGAGGGACTGTGGGACACCACGTCAACATCAGAGGTAAAATGCTTGAAAAAAATCGCACATTGTGTTTAACTACACTCCTGTAGCAGTGACGTCTATGGGGAAACTAACTACTACAGCTAACTGACAGCTTCAGCAGTTATATCGCTTATGTGCGTACTCCATACAAGAGCAATGTGAAGATTTCCTACATACACGTATGTAGTCGAGATACATGTTCGGGATGAAAAAAATCGCACATCGTACGTTTCTGTAACATTGACGTCAGTGCGGAAATGGCATTTGAATTATTGTGTTTCGCATATGACTGTAAAGAGTGAGTGCATATGTAATATACTACTCCCATCCGTTGGGACCATATATGTAAGCATGCACATTTGAATGCGACCATCGTCCATGCTCAATATGTCTGCATTGTAACAATTAGACGGGCTTTGTGATGCCAAAGAGAAAAAATATGGGGAGCTCTGGACAGTCTGTTTCGGGCTTGTTGGCCTCATCAGCAAAGCATACCACAACTCTCTCTCTGGCATCACGAGTTTATAAGGCAAAGCACCTAGGGTAATGCGACATCGCTGCTAAAAGCTCTGCTCATGCACATATTTCACAGAAAAACTTACTTGAGCATCGGACACCAGCGTCTTTGTAGTGGCGACAGTTGTGGACACCATAACCCAAGTTGGAGCACTCAGAGAGAGAGCTCTCCGTGCCAACACAGGCCACATCATCCAGCCAGATCGGACCTGCAGGCAAATGAACAAGACACGATTCTTCAGTTCTTTGTGGTATTGTAGTGTGGTTCTGGTCACCATGATGTAACTGTCCTGGCTTGTACTATAATTATTTTCTAATCTGATGTGCAATGATACAGAGCTAGTTGACAACTGTTCGACCCCTCTTTTATGACTGTAAGCGGTCTACTATCAAACCTCATCTGCACAGTGAGGTGCTCGAATCTGATACCAATTATCGCGTATATACATTGGCATGATAGTGCATTTGTAGGTACATAAGTATTTAAGTGTAAGAGGTTTTTCCTGTGTGGAGAGGATGAGAGAAAGAAAATAGAATGCACCGTGTGAACATGGCAATTGTAATGGCACGCAAAGGCAAAGCTAAGCAAAACAGGGAGCACACCTTGTCCTTGTCCAAAAGTGGCAAAACTCTCGGCACTGACGGCCACATCATATCCCAACTGACGGCAGACGACTGTTGCATCACTGAGGTCCCAGTAGTCGTCACACACTGTGCCCCACGTCCCGTTGTAATAGACCTCCACTCTCCCCTCCATATCAGTGGAGCCACCCGTAGCCTGATAGGGAGCACCTCTCCTTCAGAGGGTACAGAATAACATAACGTGAAAACCAGTGAATAAAACAATAGTGCTAGTAAATTTAGGACTCTCTCCAAATAGTAAAGTACCACTAAAGTGAAAATACATCACACATCCAGTTCTCTCACGAAAACAAATTTTTGACCTGCTAGAGCATTGCACCTGTTATTTAGAAAACCTATTGGCAGTTGCACAACAACTATGGGAGTTTGACCAGTTTCACAATAGTGCTGAGGCTGGATCTGATGCCCTCGAGAATAAAAACCCACAAGGCAAGCTATACATATAATACAGATTACATGTACATACAGTAATACATATGCAGGTTACAACGAAGTGCAAAGGCAAAGATGGAATTATCTTCCATTATCTATACGCTCAGCTGACTCAAGTTCCTCATTCAAGACATCATTAATGTTTGGTTATATCAGAATCATAGTTTCAAACCCTCGGCGCGCATGCGCAGCGAGGGTTACAGTTCTTCTGTCTTGTCTGTCTGTCTGTCTGTCGACACTTATTCTGGCACTACAGGCTAGGAGGTGGCCAATGAGCAATACCAACGGCTTCAGAACCATGCGAACCTTGAGAAAATATTTGGCGATTTTCCTGAAAGGACTGCGTTCGAGAGATATGCCGTGAAAACAAGCGAAAAAGCCAATATGCATAATCGCGCTGGCTTACCTGGAACTGATCTGCCTACTCCGCGTACCTTGGAGGCACAAGAAGTTACAACAGAGGGCGTGTGTCGACTCCCGCATGCAGTATACTAGTGTAGCTAGCCCGTGTCAGACTCTCCGCGAGCTGCTATATCATACCTACCAACCTGCAGATAAACCTTTGCTTGAGAAATATGTCAAATTTGCTTGATCTGGAGTATTTTTGCTTGATAATGCTGCATGTCCATTCAAAATGTATGGGCATGATGCATCACAGGTTAGCATAAAAAAGAGGGATTTGGCAATTTTCTGGTGGGATAGGCAGTATTTTTGCTTGATTTTCAAGCAAAAAGCTGGATGGTTGGTAAGTATGCTATATAGCGGGAGACCACGAGTAACTCCAGAGCCTAGCCCCTGCCCATCAATTAGCGATACCGGGGCACGCGTAGTGCGCCGAGGGTTTGCACTAAATTTAGGTAGTGTACACCATGTTTTAGCCTAGAGCTACTGTGTTCACTTACACAAAAAAAATAACAATTCAACTACACCCAGGGGAACTCTCTTAAGAGCCCACAACACACTCAAGTACAGGCTAAAGTAAGGGGGTAATTGTGAGGATTGCTTCAGTAGAGGGATCAGGGGGGGTGTTAGTAGTGTGGGCTGGAACTCACCCTCACACTCAGCCCCTGCATCTTCATAGTGACTGCAATCATGATTGCCCCAACCATTACTAGCACACAAATCTAGTGCAGTCTCCAGACCAGTACAGGCGACATTGTCCAGCCAGATGGTTCCAGTTCCCCGTCCAAACTCTGCTCTGACTGTGGCCCTGTTGGCTCCAGCATAGCCCAGCTGCACACATACCACCTGCAGTTGTGTATGGATCCATAAACCACTAGGTAACAAAGTTACATATGCACATAAATTTGCAGATCTGGCTCCAGAGATATTTTACTGGGGGACAATCAGTTCATTTAAGATGGTCCTAAAGTCTATTCGCGTTCACCTTGCCGGTAGGAAATCTGCCGTAATGTAGCTAAACAGCGACCGATTTCGAAATTTCAAAGCGCAGCGTGGTTGTAGTTGAGCGTAGGTTCTATTTATCTGCTTGCGAGCGCGTCCAACGCCCACTCACGTACTTACTTAGCAAAGTACGCGACGTTCCTTTGACCGCGGGTCCAATGTGCGCGCTTACGCGTAGAGTGTGCGCGTGTAGCGCAGCGCGAGCAAGAACCCTCTCTCCCCGGCTACTGCGAGAGCCCAGACCAAGGAAAAGACAAGAATGAGAGGCGAATGACAGTGCAAAGGTCAGTATAAACCGTCTTTACTAGATAAACTCACGGAACTATCTATGCACGTAGAACGTATTCAACGCACGCGCGACATCCACTGGCCACAAATGTTCGCGATATTTCAATTGTGACGCAACCTTGCGTAAACAGTTTTGACTAGTGCACTTCCGGCGGTAAGGTGAACGCGAACAGACTTTAGTAACAACTATTTGGGGGTCTAAGTGTCCCATACAAAGAATATTCATGGCATGAATAATGAGATAGAGGGACCATGTCCACCTGGTCCACTCTGGTGGTGCCAGCCCTGATACAATTCTATAATTCTAGCTAAGCACATTGAGCTAGTCGCTCGTCTTTGACTCCCGGGTGTGGGTGTGTGTGTGTAGGTTTTTTTTGCACAAAAATATCTCACGTTTGCAACAGTGACAGTCCAGCCATCGTCACAGACAGTTCCCCACTGTCCCAGGTTGTAGATTTCTACCCGACCTTCGTTAGGGCCATTTCCACCCACCAGACGAACAGGATGCTCAGACGTCGTGTAGTCTGCGTATGTATGTGTGTGAATACACATCAATACGTACATGTTAAGTTCATCATTTACAACTTTCATTTACAACCTTCATTGCTTTAGACATGAATGAGTAGGAGAGAATATTAGTGGTTTAATCACACAAAACCTCAAGACTATGATGAATAACTATATGTCATTATTGGGGACGAAGAAAGCCCCCTATAATCAGGAATAGAGCATGCAGAATTCCCCCTGTTAGCGTACTAACAGAGGGTGAGTCTAGTCTTGCAATGCCTTAAAGGCTACCTAGTACTAGTGAAGGTAGCCAGTGTCAGATACCCGGCGTGCTACATGAGAAGAGAGACCACGATGACTAGACAGCGTAGTCCAGCCCACCAATTAGTGGTACTGCATCATCACAGTGTCGTGGGTTCAAGTCCCACCCGGGCGTGTTTGCCTTTGCTTTGCCCTCATGCATGTATGTTGATGACAAATGGATGTTTGCATTTTTAAGCAATGCATGCTTGCATCAAGGTTGGTATTATTTAATGATAGTGGGCAAGAAAGAGAGCTTACTTGTACAGGAGACTCCAGCATCTTCCTCATGAGAACAGTCATGATTGAAGACTCCGTTGTGGGAGCACTCTATCAGCTCGTGCTCTGTCCCAGCACATCTCATGTTGTCCAGGAGGATGTCACCCGGTGCAGGGCCAAAGTAGGCACTAAGATGCAATACACAAGGTTAATGGAGTAAAAGTGCATGCAAAGCTGATTAATTTTATATATACATACCCCTGCAAAACAATTGACACAATATGTTCACCTGGTCATTGCTTTAGCTATTTACCTTTAATGCCTATCTAATATTAGTAACACAACCCTTTTACTTGCAACAAACTATTAAAGAAGACTACACTTGGGCCTTCTATATACAACAAGCACATTTGGAAGTAAGTAATGTGGATGGAAAAAATGCCATGCGTCAAGCTAGTCATTTGCCCTCTTAACCCAATGCATACTTCAAAAGGGTAGAGACAGCAAGTTTGATCAGTTATCTGTGCGAGTGCTCACGCACTTATAACTTCTAGAACGACAAGGTTGAAAGTGACAAACCTGGAATAGGCTCTGATGGCGTCTGAGAATCCCAGCATGTGGCAGGCCACCTCGGCCTCTGAAAAACCCCAGTAGTCGTCACATACGGTGCCCCAAGTCCCGTTGTAGAAGATCTGGATGGTTCCCTCGTTCACGCCAGTCTCATTTCCGTTGACGACGAGGCGGATGGGGTTTGTGAACTCATCGTTCACATTGCGAGCTGTATCGTCAGGGTTAGAGAACACCACTTACTGTACATGTTCCCTGCCATACATATACTATATTACGCAACAGTAGTGGGTAACCTTGGATACTACCGACAAGGCCCATCGGACATATCGCTGTTCACGTTCAAGAAGCGAAAAAACCCAAAAATTGTGGTTTCTATATTTTCATGGTCTATACTCAAAATTTTCTGGTCATTCTGAGACCAAGTGTTAGCACTCATTACTGGCAGGCCACTCTATGGAGCAGTTTTGAATTGTGTACCATGTGTACCTGTGCTCTAACTTTAAATGCATTGCGTAGTTACTGGTTGGTCCTTACGTGTGCAAGTGACACCGGCATCCTCATAATGGCTACAGTAGTGCTGGGAAGTAGCCAATGTTGGGGCAGTCTGTTATATACAGCTCCAGTCCATTGCACCCCACATAATCAAGTATATTGGCCTGTACACTGACAAATTTGGTAAACGAGACAGTATGTAATAAGTAATATTCATATTATGTCATTAAAGACAATTTGTGGCACGGAGTAAGTCAATAAAAGATTTCTTATAGACGTTTCGTGACACCGCACTAGCCTACGCATTTAAAATAAAACCATACGATCTGAAAATTGGTCAGTATAATACAAACATTAAACGTAAACCGAAACTACTCTTCACTTGACCTCAATTGTATTAGTATACTTAAACTACACCCTTTACGTACTGCACACACTCCTCAAATTCATACAGCCAATGCCGAAGAGCCTTACCTGCCCAAAACTGAGCGCTAGACAAACAGCCTCGGCTCCGTAGGCGAAGGAACCCGAGCTGCCGGCAGACAACTTCAGCGTCGCAGCTCATCCAGCCATCATTCACATATTGTGCACTCTCCATCCAGAGGATCTTCCACACGACTCTGCATGGTCATTCGAGCACACCGACAAGACGAATAGCTGGCGCGGGCAAGGAGGAGGCGCGTTACACTCAGCTGCTGCACAAGAGTTAGGTAGTCCTTAATACACATCCAGCCACTCAACTAGCAATTGGAACAGCGCTTGCTGGCTTGCCACTGTACGGGTTGACAGCCTCGAATAGAGATTTATTGAGGAGAGTGAAAATAATACATGTTACACTGCTGTGGTTGAATGTTTGAGCAAAGGTGGAGTGTCTTCACAATATGTGAGTCACTACTGCAGTTGCATGGCATGCCTAACGCTTTACGCGCTCGGTGAGCCTTTCAGTGCACAGGAAGCGTCCAACGCACAGCATGTGCTAGTCAACAACAACCTGGTTAGGAGGCGCATGTGGTACGTTAGAATAGGTAGAGAAAGAGGTTAGAAGGCAAGGGACAAAGCGAAACTAGTCACTAAATGTAATCTGTCCGTTGTGACTCCAGCTAATACACAGGGCAGCAGCAGCTTCAGAACGTCAATGTACAGCTGTATGTAACCCTGGCTGCGTACATACACTGTTGTGATGCCACTAACAGTGGATCGGCATCTTTACGAAAATTTGACCCAGGGACACAGCGCTAAACATGAGTGGGAAACGTGTGAGGATTTCAAAGATGTTGGTGTTTAGCAATTTTCAAGTGTTAAGGTGAAAACGCATCCACTCCATCTGCACTAAATATAGAGCAGTATATACTATATTTTTTAAAAAGTGTCTACTCAACACTTGACACCAGCGACTGTACTGTGGGAGCAGTAGGACGGGATGTAGGGGGAGTAGCGGAATCCATAGCAGTTGGCCAGCTCACTTTCACGTCCGTAAACAATCAGTGTAGGCCATCAGTGTTGGC